>CAMOHE010056226.1:39495-93501 GCA_946598075.1 Artocarpus hirsutus | reverse complement strand
CCCCCCCCCCCCCCCCCCCCCCCCGTGGGGGGGGGGTGGTGGGCGGCAATTGATTAGATCGCTGTGAGGGCAAATAATAGTTGATTAAGGCCAAAAAAATTTGAGTGGTGACATTGTGAGAGAAATGACTTAAAAATGATAAATTAGTGGTCGGTATGTATAGGCAAATAGTATGTGAAAGTTCTACTAGTAAACAGAAAAAAAAAAAAAGAAAAAAGTACACAGTAAGATATTTGAGAGCAATTATTTTAGTAAGGTAATTAGAAAAAAAAATAGTTGGATTACTTTTGAGATAATACTAGTTTTAAAATAGGGTAAATTACATTGATATTCTTTGTATTTTACTCAAATTACAATGACATAACTTGGATCAAAACTAATCATACTGACACTTCTTGACTTTAAAAACATTATAGAAAGACTCCCTCTGTTAATTGATCATGAGAATTGACAGTTAATTTTGTTTAAAATATCAAAATCGCCCCTCCATCTATAAAAAAACGTTTTTAGCTATTTATACACCTAAAAAAATGGTTTTTATACCCTTTTTGATATTGAAAAAATGAATATAAACAATTTAAACACACTTGTATCTTAAAAATTAGTTTTCAAAAAAATATAGCTTTAATGGTAGAAAAATTTTACTTTTTAAAAAAAGATATATTTGTAACATCTAAAATCATATCATTATTGTTCATCTACTACAATAACATACAACATAAAGACACATTTAAAACTAGATCTTACTAAACTAATTAATATTTGAAAAACTTATATTTGTAACATGTTAAAATGATATAAATTAATTAATATAAAGAATAAGTTTAAGTAATTTTAAAACTTAACTAGGTCTTACTAAAAGTTTAAAAATTATAACAAAATTACAAAGATCAAGTAACATAAGAAAAAAAACATTTTTTTAGAAAAAAACGGATACAAAATTTTAAGAGTATTAAACAAAATCAACAAATATTAAAAATAAATAAATACAACTCGCTTTTCTTTCCTTCTTGCTTTCGATATCTCTCTCTTTCTCTCTCTTCTCCATTGTCTTACTCTCTTTCTCTCTCTTTGATATCTCTCTTTCTCTATCGATCAGTGGGCGATGGGGACAACCAGTGTGTGACAAAGAAGGTGGTAACGAGCTGGAATGACATACGGGGAGGGGGACTGTTTTATCAGGGTGACAAGATGAAGGGGTGGCTAGATGACATGTTGTGAGGGAAAGCCCACTGGTGAAGGGGTGGTTAGGGTGTGACAGCGTCGCGATTAAGGGAGCACACTGGGTAAGAGCCGTGGGTGTGTGACAACGGCTAGGAGGGGGACGACGGTCACGATGGGGGTGGCCTTTATGGGTGAGGGGTTATGCGACGGAGGGAGTGGGCTTCGGGGTGGGGGTTGTGCGATGGGGAGGGTGGGCAAACATTGGTGGCCGGTGGGAGGGAGGTGGGTAACAGGAGGTTGTTTGGATAGGGTAGGTCTTGGGGCTTGCTTTTGTTTTTGTTTATTTATTTACTTTGTCTTTCTTTTTTAAGACGAAATTGGAAGTCTTTCCCAAAAAAAAAAGAGATGAAATTAGTGACTAGATGTGGTATTTTTGAGCCAATGATTTATATTAAACGGGTACGTTTATCATTTTGTATCAAAACTTAACAAAATTAAGTGTAGGCAGACTCTCTGTAATTAGTTTCAATCAAGCGGATGCCATTATAATTTGAGTAAAATGTAGAAAATGTCAGTAAATTTACCTTTCAAAGTATTATGGAAAAATATATATATTTAGGGTCACATTTGAGGAAAAAGAATTCAAGGATTCAAATAAGTCTTATCTAAAATTTAATATTCAAAGAAAATAAAAAAAGGGAACATAAGCAAGAAAAAAAAAAAAGGCACAATCAAAGCAAACATCGTTTTGGTTGAAATTATGAAACAATGACAGACACATTGACTGTTGCTGTTTTAAGTAAGAATGTATTTGAAAGAAAAAGGAAGGCCTAAATAAAAGCTTGGGTGTGAATATGTTTTGTTGGTATTATTTTAGCTTTTGGGCAACTAATGGCAAGAGAATAGTCTCTTGGACTACTACAGGTAAAAGAACGGATTTTTTGAGCCTGTCAACACCCCTCCGCTATAAGTAAAATTAATGGGCAAAGTACATATCTGGCCGATTATGATTTAATAGATAAACTAATGTCTGTTTATGGAGCTAATGTAAATATTAGCCAAACTCAAATAATTTATTAATTTGTGAAAGCAATATTGCGCTTGTATATGAAAGGCCATTCTAAAATATTTAACCTAAAGGTTTTTCATGACTGTTAATGTTATTAATAGCTGGATAAATTGTGTTGGCAATATATAATTTCGAATTAGAATATCATTATTAATAACTTGAATTTATGTGGTAAATAATATCCTTTCAACTTTGAATTTCACCTCAAATAAATCACGTTTTTTTAAAAAAAATTCTAATATAGTTGTATGATGCTGATGCATCCCATTTCTTATCATATATAGCGACAATAGAAACTTGAGTCATTATGGCTATTTCATCGATTTCATATAAATTAAAACTACTATATAAGCAACACATATTTTAATGACTAAGATATCAATTTTATTAATAATTTGAATGGAACATTTTTAATGACTTTTTTTAATTACTAAGATAATATTGTTTTTATGACCATTTGATAGTTGTAGCATATAGATAATTATTTTATATAGTAACTCATGACCAAATCCTCATAAAAATTGACAATGATATTCAAAAAAATGTAATTAGATTTATGAATGAAGAATATATAAATAAAAGACATTTTAATGACTAAACAATTGAATCACTTAATGACCAGTTTTTGAGATTATCAAGTCTTGATGACCATGAGATTTAATGACATATATATTGGGATTATTATGTTAAACTAAATGGACATGAAAACAGGAAAAAAAAAGTTCAATTACACATATATTTGGACTAGTGATTATTTTTTAATGACCATGGCATTACAAAAATCTGTGTAAAAGAATTATCACGTTATATGCATATAATGTAATGATCCTACTTATGTGATTATTATTTAACTACATAATCTTATAATAAAACATGTTTTATCGTAAAGTACTAAGATTTGCGGAATATTTTTTTCCTTTAGAAGCACAATAACAATTTCTTAAAACGTTTTCTTTTCAAACATTTTTTTAATTTAAAATAAAGCTTTCTAAAACATTTTTAAAATTAAACATAGTAATAACTTTCTTATTTGAAATTTAGGTATATTTATTACAATATCTATTGCAACTTTAATCTTAAAATTTTCTAAACTAGGGTTGTATGACTATAAAATCGGTATATTTGCATAATATCATTTAATTATTTATACATACGTAATTTATAGAAATTATACTACGGAAATTATATTTACATAAGCGGTATCCATTCCTATCTCCACCATTCACTCGCTGCTTGTAACTGCCTATTAAGCATTATTAACATGTTTCTTACTTATAGCGTGAATATACTTGAATGAGTTTTCGCTCAACAAGTAGGAAATTATACTCGCAAAACATAGTTAAAGACATTTAATAAAAACATGCATGACCAATTTACATTTGCTTATGGACATGTTTTATGCTTTATTATAAAAACCTTATCTTGCATATAGGCCTAAGTGTTCCTACCGATTACACACGATCTTTGAGAAGTTAGAGTTCGTGAGGTTTGCAACAACTCTGAGATCATACATTCAACTTAACTTAATGGCTCTCTGTAAGTTAGGAGGTCTTAAATCCTTCCCGTAGGTCAAGAGGTTGGTACATTACTTTTAACTTATCTTATTCATTTCACTTGTTTTATTATGTGTAACATCACATAACATAAAACATAATCATACTCAATATAAGCATGGCATGATATAAACATAACAAAGCATATAAATAGCATAGCTTAACATAACATATCATGATGTGATATAACATGATGTAGCATAATGGTATATTGTGTCATAACATAACATGATAGTACATATCATCACATAGCGTCACATGACATAACATTGATTATGTATTTCATAAATTCATAAATCATAATAACAACATTTTAGGTTGAAAACCAATTTCATACTGTAGACGAGATTTCTACTTACTTAGATTCCGAGATAAACAGTTTTAGTTGTATCTTATTAGTCATATACTTTAGGATGACTTCTTGAGTCGATCGGGGTGAGAGATCTCAGCCTAAGTTTGTCCCTTTAATACGAGCAATGCGTCCAACCTCGCTTGAAACCTTTCGCTGATGGGGGCTGGATGATTTAGCTCGTAATCTGCAAGAAGACAAATGCTTAAGGATTAGTTGGAATTACTGCTTGAAATAAATTCAAGTGTCAGTGCTTACTAATGTAACCAAATGCAAATGGGAAGGGTCGAGCAGTTAGTTCGAAAGAGTCACCGTTGATTGACATGAAGAAACATCTCTCTTCCCAATGTATATCCGCATTAATGAATTTGATAATGAGTTGCTTCGACTGCCTGTATACAAAGTAGAAGCGGCCCGGGTTTTTGTTGTTCGACTTCAAGAAATAGTACCAGAGAAAGTAGTAAATGTCAAAGTCGATGCCAGCTTCTTCGATGAGCACCATCAAAGCAATTAGTAGTCGAATTCCATTGGGCATAAGTTGAGTCATGGAGATGTCTAAGGGATTGACGATCTCCATCATGAACTCTGGGATTGGTAGTCGAAGACCGAGTTCGAACTACTTTGTGTATGTACAAAACCAATTGTTGTTTTGCATGTTGCTCGTTCTTCTAGATATGGTAATTGAATTTCTACTGAGGACAGGATCCCGTACTTCGACCTTATAGTTATCAATGCCCCCTTAGTTAAGACAAACTCTGGATTTTTCATAAAGAAGGACACTCCCTTAGTGGGAGAAATGTACTTCCTCTTTTCGAGCGATTCAATTTGATCAATTCTAGTTGAAGGACCTGCTGGCTGCTTCCTTTCTTCCCTTGGGTTCGCTGCCTCTCGGCTGGTCCTAGCATCATCAACTCTCGAACTTGATTCGATTATGCATTGTTGACGAATCATTTCGTCGACTTCTCTTTCGTCGTTACTCGACTAGGGGTCCTCACCGCTGCTTATGCTCGAATCAATGGTGATCGCTTTCGACATTTGTATAGAAACCAGTTCTTCAAAGGAGATCTAGGGCTCTGAAGATCTAAGGACTAAAGAATCCTAAAATCCAAAGAACCTCAACAGTTAATAAAAATTCTAAACTCGTGAAAGCCATATAGGTTAGGGGATCGTTGATTTTCTCAGAAAATGGTATGGAGATGGTATCAAAACGCTCAAAATTGAAAGAGAAATAAGATTATGGAAAGAAAATCACAAGCAAATCAGAAGAAAGAGAAAAATCTTGCTTGAAAATCGTGGGAAAAACTCGAGAAAGAGGAGAAAAATTGCCTTGTGTTTGAAGAAGAAGTAGCAAAATGAAGAGGAGAAAGAAAATGTATGTTATATACTGTTTGAAGGAGTCCAATCAACGGCTAAGATTGCTTCTAAACAAAATGATTTGAGGACTAAAATTTTGTGTCTTTTCGATTTTCGCTCAACCGAGGCGTTGTCTTTTTCGAATCAAGTGTATATGTCAGCGCAACAGAGATATTTTGAAGCCTTCCAATTGTGTTGTGACACGTGTTACAGCTCGTTGAGTATCACGGTTTTCCGAGGAAGGGTGATGATTCAAGTATGAATGCGAAATCTCTATTAAGGTGATGTGTCGTCGAACTAGAATTTAATATCTGATCACTCCTGTAGTCGATTACATAGACTAAGGAGTGGGGGGCTAACTGTTGGGGTATAATTTAGTTAGGCCTAAATTGTCTATGAGCCCGAAATGACAGCCCATTATTACAAATAAAAGGAGTTGAGTAGAGCGAAGCGACTCAACGAATCGTCCTGAGAAGTACGAGTCGAATTGAGACTACGATTGGATCGATCAATTCAAACCTGTCCATAACGAATGTATTCAGATTACATTCAAGTTGGTTTCCCATGTTTTCATTCAATTGGATCAATTATTACAAGACGACTACTGTTAGCATGAACTGACGGTTATTAGCATGTCCGACCATAAGCTAAAATGTGGGGAAATCATGATTCTTTCAGCCTATCAGAGACTGACGCGTGTCCCATTATTACGGGTACTTCTAATGCACTACTCCACTCTGCCAGAAGGTTGGAGACCACGACTCATCCCTACAGCCTATATAAAGAGACAGCTTCTTCATTGTAGGGAGACGAAAAACAGAATGTACAAAAACTCTGTCAAATTTACTTCTTGTTTTTATCTGTGTTCCCTTGGAATCTATACGCCAAGTTCGTATTATAGTGAAAAACAATAGACGTAGCTCTGTTAACAGAGTAAACTACTATAAATCCTGCGTGCAGTATTTTTATTTTTACAGCATTATTTCATTTTGTTTGGTTCCAATATGTTGTTCTTTGCAATTCAATCTAACGCGTTTGCTTTGAAGCTAACAGATCCAATAACAGTGATTTGAGGGCCCAAATCTATTAATAAGAAATATAAAAAGTTGTATTAATGCTATTTGTATTTAATTGTAGATCCAACGTCTATAAACTGTCTCTTTGTTTGCTAGATTAGTTATTTTTAGGAATTTGATGTCAATGCTTTCAACAGATTGTCAGGACTAGTTGTTGATGTTTTTGGGGACATAGCTGTAATAGCATCATCAGCCGCTTGGGTTGAGAAGTACAAACCAGAAATTGAGGCCTGCATCAGTAGAATTAGTGAAATTTATCACATAAACTGGAGACCCTCCGAGGAAATTTTGAAGGAAGAAGGGTTGGATGTGTCGAATCTGAAGGAACTACATTCATCTACTTGTCCTGCAAGGACAAAGGTAGGCAATTCCTTTGAGCAATATATTTTGTACAATTACAGGTCTTCCCTCTTATATAAATACCTTTACAAATGATGATCTGAATACAATTTAGCATATAGTCTTGTCTTTAAAATACAATCCAATTACATTTCCTGTCAACTTAAATTCTCACCATCATGACTCCTCTATCTGTCTACAAAGGTCACAGGTATCAAGCACTGGGCGTGCGTAAAGGCTTGCTTCTCATCCGATATTTGGTCTCTGTGTACCATTTCGCTGTTTTTTATTTTTCTGCATGGTCAGGGAATTTTCCAAAATACCTTAAATGAGAAGTTGCTCTGACCCTGTAATTTTATGATTTAGGTTCTTGTTATTTTTCTGATGCCATCTTGCTGTTTGTTAAGGTCGTTGAAAATGGGATTTGTTATGCAATTTCACTTGAAGGGCAGAAGACTGGATTTTATGCCGATCAGCGTGAGAACCGTCAATTCATATCAACAATTTCAGAGGGCCGGAAAGTGCTTGATGTTTGCTGCTACAGTGGCGGTTTTGCTCTCAACGCAGCACGAGGGGCCCCATTAATGTCACCGGTACTCCTTAATTTCTGAAATTGTCATTGTTCTCAAGTCCTCCATAATGCTGCCATTTCCCAAAAGTTCCTTTTAAAGGAAATTAATTAATTAGCTTAGAACATACCGACTTTGCCCAAAGTATATTTCCATCTGGAATTAGATGTTTTCTTCCTTGTGAATCACTTTTAAATATTTGTGGCACTAAATTGTATGTCTCTATTTATTTAGATATTTTCTGGATGTCGGATATTTGATATCAGAACTGAAACACTTGTCTAATAAACAACTTTCAATTGTTTATTTTTCTACCAAAAAAAACTTGCTATTGTTTATTTTATTTAACCAAAATATATTGATATTTACTCTTTCCAAATCGTTACTAACCTGAAACTTCCTACTTCTCTTTTTGGCTGCTGTATATATCAATCATCTCTTGTTAAATTAAAATAAACATTAGCAGTGTTGCTTTATCAAATGTGATGAGCCGAAAAGACGTGCAAAGAGAATAAAAAATAAGGAAAAGGAAAGTCTTAAATGATTTGTTATAATATCATTGGCTAGACGCGATTTGGAGCTAGGAAAATTTTTTAAAGGGATCCAAGTCTCTTAAAGAATGCCACCAATAGGATGTTTTGACATAGTTTCGAAAGATAGAAGTGGCATATTTATGTTCTATGATGTTAAAAGAGTTGCCTGATGTTTGCAAGGAACTCTTTCACTTGAAATTATGGGATTATTCAATATTACAAAATGCATTTCTAATTGGCTTCTAAAGCTTATTCTTGGTTTCACTAGAATAGGACGTTTGCAATTAGATTTTCCCTTTTAGGCTTGACAAGTTTCTGACTCGGCATTCTCAGGTATCGATTCGTCATTGCCAGCTGTAGAACTAGCAAAGGAAATATTGTTCTTAATAACATGGATCCAGGAATAATATCATTTCTACAAGAAGATGCAACTGTGTTCATGAAGGATGCTCTTTCTACAAATGAATCTTGGCATATTGTCATTTTAGATTCTCCTAAACTAGCACCACAAAAGAAGGCAGAGTCTCATCCATTTTGTGTTCTGAAATTGTTAAAGTTCTGCTGCTACTTAATGTATCAGTACTAAACTCGATTCAGGTTTTACAAAATGCGTCGGGAATGTATCGGATGTTAAATTGATGGGCAATGCGATTGACAAAGAAAGGCGGTCTTCTTATGACTTGTTCATGTTCTGGAGCCACAACCCAAAGGCTGATGTTCTTGCGCATTCTACAGGCAAGTAATCTCTCTCTGGTGTCTGATTAAAAGTTTTACATTTATACATTCCAATAAGATTATCTCCTTTAAAACTTCTTTAGCAATGTAAATTTGGGAGATAAGAGAAACTACAAGAAGTACTTGGTTTCTGCGTAGCCTCTACCTGTTTACGAAGAAAATCATGCTCTGCACGAAATAGGATATATACAATAGTTGAATATTCTGCACGTTGTTGAAGTCATAATCGAAGTTGTCTAACAGAAGCGTCCGTTTTCATGAAAAATGGTTAATGGCTAATTGCAAATGGTGGCATGGCTGTAATGCTTGATTTCTATTCGTCCAATAAAAAAAAAATCACCTTTTCACAACCTCTTTTCACATTTAGATGCAATTCAATGTACAGAAAGCCCTTCAATCGGCCAAACTTTGGCTGTAATCATCTTTCTTTGTTTACACTAAATCTTTGTTTAGATTTAGTGTAATCATGTATAGTTGTACTCCTTTGAACTTCTTGTGGTTAAACATCTTCGTCGCTCTTTTTATTTATTTATTTTTATTTTTTTACGAAAATAGTCCCGGCTACTCCCACGATTTGAGTTGAATTTTGGAGGGGACTAATTAAATTTTTTTGGAGCTTCTTGTATACAAATCAATCCTTAAATTAGTCCATAATTCTTTAAATTTTAACTTTTGTTAACGACCCAAGTGAATTGCTCTTGTGATAATTAAGGGACTGCATTGCCCCAGAAAAAGCAAGTCTGCAGAAAAAGTGCTTTAGTTCAAGGAGCTCAAGTATTAAAGACTCAATTGAAAACGACAAAGAGGCTGTCAGCAAGTCATTAGGTCTGATGGTTAAAAAGATGATTATATTCTCCCTCTCTATTTTTTTTTTTTTTTAAATTTTATTTTTAAGCAGGGTGCTGCAAATATGGCAGGAGGAAAGATCACACTTCTAGGACAGAGTTGAGCAGCACGCGACTACCCTATTGATCCATCTTACCCCAGAAGGCACTTATCTTTCGAACATCCTCCTCAGAGTGCTTTAAATTTTCAACAAAGCATCACTCATTTGTTGTGGAAAGGCAGAACGCGGATAATTCTAATTGCCAACTTCATGTTTCAGTGATTCAAAATAACCATCCAGTGTGTTAACAACTACAGTTTTTGGATATTTATACATGAGAAAGCTTTTGACGTCATTATCTCAAACAAGAGGAAAAACAAAAAACAAAACAATAAATAACAAATAAAAATCAATCCCAGCAAGCACAACAAAATGCTTTTTAAACTTGTATGAAATGACCACTTTAGAAAGCTTTAATTTTAGTACACATAAAATTACATCTGCTATTTGATTTTCTGAAGCCAAACCATCTTAAATAAGGTGGTTCTTAGTGCCCTCCTGGATTTCTGTTCCATGATGAATATGAAGGATCCCCGAGTTGCCTGGAGAGAGAGAGAGAGAGAGAGAGAACATAGCGCGTCAAGAGTGTATTATTAAGTATTAATAGAAGCGCCACTTACACATTGAATTAAACCATGCAATTCAAAATGAAAATGACAGAACATTTGGGATTTTCATTTAAGCTACTTTGCCCATGTTCGATGAAAGAAGACCCCAACCCTATTCTTTACGTGCATGGCAAAGAAGACTTCACTTTGACCAAATCAAAAGGAAAACAAGGTAAGAGAGAGAGAGAGAGAGAGAGAAGATCGTTAAAGAGTTTTAATAGAGTTGATTGATGATCAGAATAAGGCCAGGTATACCAACTTTTCAGTAATAATTCACGTGACCTTTTTTAAACAATCCCCACTCCTAGGATGAAAATTCACCGGGCATGTGAGTTGATATTATAAGTTTGGTAAAGGAGTTGGGACCCAGACAGTTGTTTTACCAAGCATTGTTCTAATGACCACAATCCTCCCTAAAAGGTAGTGTAAGAGCAAATTCAAAAGAAAATCATGGTTAGGAGAAAACCAATGTCAAGTAAGAAAGCCTCTGAGTGCTTCATTCTTAAAAATCCTGAATTCCAAGGTTAAGTTGGATCTGGGTAGTTATGAAGTACCTTGGCTTTGCAAGATATACAATTGTGAAAGCCATAGCCAAGAAGAAGCAGAGCCCGCCGACGGTGAGGTAAGCAATGCCCATAAAGTCTTTCTTGCCACCGAGCCAACTAGTGGTAGAAAGCACAAGCTTCTTCTCGCCGTCGAAGCTGTAGGTATTATATTAGTTCTTCAATGTCACATTTATGACATCATTTTCCTCAAGATCCACCTCTATTTTCCCATACAACTTTCTAAAAGTTGGTAGTCCAGCAGTTCGCATCCCAACAATGAGGTCCTCCTGCTCACTCAACTGTTGAACAAAAACATTTTAAACGATGCCCGTTCAAGAAGGGAAAAAATTTAAAATAGAAAATAAAGAAAAAGTTCAGAAAATCATTTTAACTTAATAGGGATAAATCAAGTAAACTATATATTTACTGTCATTTCCAAGAAAACCTAAAAGTTTCAATACCTCAAATAAACGCTTTTAGTAAAGAAAAGGAGGAAGCCAGGAGAGGAAGAAATTAACTTATGACAAAACAGACTTTTTTCTTAGAAAAGAAAAACAGACTTTTGTAGGCAAATGACATCAGTTTCCCAGAATAATATTATTGTATCTGCTTTTTACAGATCTCAAATTCAGGAAATTCCATTTATGACAGGCGGAGTACATGGTTCTCCCCACTCGGTGTGTGTAAACACAAAAAGATTTAACAATCACATATTATTTCAATTGCCAAAGTGGGGTAGAAGTGACTTCATTGCTGGTACAAGGAAAATCTTTTCCGTTGTTCAATAAAAGTAGAATGACAACTAAAAAATCTCTAAAGGAAAGTTGTTTGTCTGACTGAAAGTACGAAAATAATGATACTTCATTTCTAGGTAAGTGGCAAAGGCTTGCCGGTACACTCTCAATAAGATCAGCACCACCTCTAAGCGCTCCATTCTGAAAGTTCTTCGGAAATACATCGTTGCCAGACTTGTGCTCCATATCACTCTTCCACGAGATACCCTTCTTGTTCACTGCCAATTGTTGGTTGCTGCGGGAGAAGCTGTAGGTGTCGTTGAATAAACTCCAGGCGATCAGACCGCAAGGCACAATCGGAACCTGTCCCTTCGTATAATCTTCAGGCTTACAACTGCTTACGTCATTCGCCTTCTTTTTGTCTCTGAATTGTTCATCACTTCTGCTCTTAACATACCTATATTGTAAAAATTCAACATCAAAACCATTGATGTAAGGTAACTTTAAGACCTATTTTACCTTTTACTGGGAGTAAATAAATCGAACAAAGAAAAAGACGTTTAACAAGATACATCAATTAATTACATGACTTCATGTACTCCTTGCAAGGTAAGCAAAAAGCATTTACTGCCCTAACATATTAAGCACAGTTCATCCACACAAACATGTTGGGGACGTCTTATACTATGAAAAAATGTGAAACATGATAAATATGGAACGAATAGTTTCTTGCATACCATGTTGTTCAAACAGATTTCCAAAAAAAAAAAAAATCAAAGGAAACAATAGCCCTAAAGATTTCACGGCTCTCTAAGATCCAAGTCTGGTAATTAACGGAAATGTTGTCTCCAAATTTTACAGGAGTGTCAATAGAATATGAATTTTTATTTTTTTATTTCAAAAAAAACTCGATACTTCGAAGTTGGAGGAAAAAAAAAACTATCAATTTGTGTAAACATTTCTATTTTTTTCAAAGAACTATACGTACATTGACATTTGATGGATAAGTTAAAGATATTTCTCAACCACATATCATTGTTGTCTCACAATCATAGGAATCATAATGGAGCCAGGCTCAACTACTTCCATTTCACGTTCCACTGACGGCCAAATAGCCATTTTTTCTTTTTCTTTTTCTTTTTTTCCTTTTTTGTTCGACATAACAAAATCCAGTTAGTCGGCTTGAGTTAAAAATTGTAGCCCGCATTTTCACCATGCGATTATCCATTGGGGAGCGTGTCTCATGGTTATCCACCGTGTGGGGAGTCCTAGAGAACCGAGTTCCAAACCATAGGCCTGAGCACTCAAGGAGCCCCTAACGGTTTGTACAATCATATAAGAAATGATGGTTTTGGCAATAAAAGAAGTATATACCTGCGGTGATTCTGGTAGAAATTATCAAGCTGATAATACACATAGATAGGCTTCTTCATACGCTTTGGCACCTTCAAAGAAACACAAGGAATGAAGATAAGTTCGCCCATGTATAGCTAATAGCTATGAAACTGGAATCATTATTTCTACATAAGAATGAAGATTTCGGCGTGGTGTTTACAAGGAAAGAATTTGTCAACAATTAATACCCAACACTACAAACGGTGAAGAATCCATGCACTAACAATGATTGACCTTGAAGGAGAATAAAAAAAAAGAAGATACTTACTGTTATTGATCTATTGCATGATTTATCTACAGAGCTCTGGATATATTTGACCTTATCCTTTCTCAAATTCGGAGGTATGCAATCAGTTTCATATCGATCAACAATTTCAACAACCTGCACAAAAGGTATTTCTTGATTAACTGTGCAACTAAAAACTAGACAAACGAAAAAAAAAAGAGAGAGTAAGATTGAAGTCAAATATAAATGTCGTGAGGCAAAGAGGGAAGCAACTCCAATGGGGATGAAGACAATGCTTACAAGCATAAAAGCTGAAATCACCTGTAAAACAACACAGATATAAACAGATAGCAGGAGTAAGAGGGACAGAGATTCAGTTAATCATTTTCCCATGCATGGAGGTAACACCACTGGTCCACTACATATATATCATACAGACAAATAACATTAAAACAAAATCTTACCCATCTTGGTGTAAGGATGGGCTTGCACGCTGGAAGTTCCTGCTGAGTAAATCTGGAATCTGAAATTTAAAAATTTCAAAAATAGAATTCTCTTTAGTTCTCAAAGGCCCAGGCCATATTAACTTTGTAATTCCAACATTTAGATCAAACAAAGCATAACTACTACTGGTCTACTAACCCAATTCTCTTCTTCCATGCTACCAGTTTAGGAATTATAGTAGCATATGAATAACCTTCAGATAAAAAAAAGGAAAAAAAAAAAGAAAAAACAAGGAAACACAAGCCAGCTTAAGAAGCGGTCAACTATTTCACAAGTATACATCACGAACAAATCGACAAAGCTACATAATGATGCAAGCAATCTTCTATAGAACGAACGTACATGTACAAATTCAAAAGGATCCAAGAACTTGTCAGTAGTTTCAACTGGTATCACAAATTAAAAAAAAAAAAAACTCAATCAATTCTCAACATGGACTAATAAAGTCTCATTGTCTCAATCAACAACAAAACAAGAACCAACTTCAAATGCATCACTGAAACTTAAAAGTATTTAGCAAATTCAGTTCTAAACTTTTAGTTGCGATAGTATAAAGCTCTCCTATGTTACTATAATTAGAAAAAAGTGAGCTACAGTGTAAAACTTTCACATGCTATAGTTTTTAGTTCAAAAGTTTTAGTTTTAACCATATTTCTCAAACACCCTTAATTTACACACAACCACATCGGTCTTCCCATCCTAGCACATACAAGGACAAGTGAGTTGAAAATTGCCTTAGGACACAAACCCAATCCCAACTTTCTGGGAAATTTCCTAGCTTATTCCAATCCACAGTGTTTCAATAGCTCATTAGAAATCTTTCAAAGGATTTTATTTCATTGGCAAATCAAATGAATAGGTATGAGCAAGAGTATGAAAAATTTCATGGAAATTAGGGGTGTTTATGGAATCCGTTAATCGATGTAATCCGTTCGATCTAATCCAATTTGACTCTGTTTAATTAAATCCAATCCACCGGATTGATTATGAAAAATACAGATTGGTTTAAGATTGGAATTTTCCTAATTTGATATACATGGATTATGAAAAATATGGATTGGTTTTGGATTGGGATTTTCCAATTCGATATATACGGATTGGATTACGGATTGAGTATCTCAATCCGTGTAATCTGTGAATCCGATATATATATAGTACTTAAATTTTTTATGTCAATATATATATATGTATATATAAAATTCTATACTAATACAAATTTCTAAATTAATATATATATATATATATATATATATATAGGCTATGGGTATAATTTCTTACAGTTTTATTAAGTTAAAAAAATAAAACCTAGCCCAAAATCACCCCTATTTCACTCTTCAGTTCAAACCTAATAATGCAAATAATCCCTAATATCCTAATTGCCCTACACGCTTTCACTCTAAAGTCTCAAAAAATTCACCCCATGTCATGTTATATTATGTTTTTTTATTCATAATTTTTTTAACCCTTACGGGCTGGTTTTAGATTGAGAAAATCCCAATTCGATACATATAGATTAGATTACAGATTTATCCCTAAATAGTGGATTCTAACCTGTGAACACCTCTAGTGAAAATCTATACAGATCTTCGACACTATTTTCTCATCTGTTTATATTCTTCTCCTCTTCCTAGCTTTTTTAATTAAAGATACAATTCAACTACATATTTTGATGCAACAAAAATAATCTCAATAAGAAGCCATACATCCACAAGTAACTAAGGGCCCGTTTGTTTCGAAAACTCTTTAGATTCTTTGGATTCAAATTTAGATTCAAGTATTAAGAATCCTTTAGAAATGTGTTTGTTTCCCCCCAAAATCTGAATCCTTTAAGTATCAAGAATCCAAGTTTTTAGAGTTTTGACTTCCCCTAAACTTTTGATACTTAGATATCTCTGCTACAACAAAAACTAAAATTCTCTCTCTTATATTTGAGAGAAAAAAATCATAACTTCTTATTTGTTATCCAATTGAGATGATTCTTTTTTCATTGTCTTCCTAATGAAGAGATGAATAAATTAAGATCTATATTGCATATTTTTTAGGATCATTAATATTAAGATTTTATTAGATTTGTTGATAAATTAAAAACTATTTTCACTATCTCTCCAAACAAAAATTTTAATTTTATTCTATATTTAGATTAAAACTTAAACACACATCCAAATGTCAATTTAAATAACAATTCAAATCACTAACTCAAATCCTAATTCAAATCATACTAATTCAAATCAAATCACTAATTCGAATATACTCATCAAACGGATCCTAAATAATTGAACTAGAAAAGTGAATAAGAGATTGAATAATAATAGACGGATTTACAAAGAAAAAAAAGCTACAAAGTCAGCGACAGCTTACAAATAAGATCGGATGCATCAAATCAATAAAAGAGAAAACCACACAAAAAAAAAGAAGAAAAAAGTTGGGAGATAGGAGGAGGAAATCACATTTGGGACGCTTGGAATTCCATCTGGTAGTTGAGGAATCGGCTGACCTAGTGCCTCCTAAGCTCGAAGTCTACGCATTCTAACTCATTAGGGAAGATTGAAGAAAACCTAACTTAATACTTGAAAGAAAAGGAAGAAGAATAGAGAGAGATATATATTTGGGGATTTCGATTATGGAGATTTGGGGATTTTTGTTGAGGGTTTTGTTGGGTTGGGAATGGGGGATATTTGGTACAGTTTGACTTTTTTTTTTGTTTGGGAGAACAAGGAAAAGGAAAGAGAAAGGATCTCTTTCTCTTCCTCCTTCTCTCTCTTTCTCTCTTTGTTCAAGGGAGAAGGCCAAGCATCTCTCTACTCATTCTATTGTTGTATTCGAGAAGAAACAATTAATTAATTAATTATTACAAAGCTTCACTCGGTTTTTAATAATTTTCTGCAACTCTTTTCTTTTGTGTTTTTCTTTTTTCTCTTTTGTCCTTAATTACAAAATAAATTCTCTCTCTTTTTCTCTCTTTCCTGGTAAAAATGTCTCCTAATTTTTTTTTCCAAATCTTTTCTTTTTTCCTTCTACAGCCTTTAAACCTCTAATTCGTTAGAAAAATGAGACTACACCAACCCCTAGTACAAAGAGGGCTGTCAAAACTCTGTATTCTATGTTGAAGAAATTTTACCAAAGCCCTCTGTTATATTATTTTAAACAAATATAATGCGCATACACTATTTTTTTTTAACATAAATGATAGTTTTACTGTCTAAATCTAAAACATTATTCTACAAAGAAAAACAAAAAATTCGCAAGAAAAATCATTTTTTTTCTAAACTAATGGCAGTAAATAAAAGGTTTTAAAAGTATTTGTAGTAAATATTAAATTTATGATGTAAATAAATATTTTTTACCATTTTGTTGACCATGTAAATAATTATTATTTATACAATAAATAGAGTTATGATGTAAATAATATATTTACCATTTATCAACAATCTACATATTTTTTATTTATATAGAAAATAAGTTATTTACATTGTAAATCTGTTATTTACTACAAATATTTTCAAAATATGATATTTCCTTTAAAAAGTTTCAAAAATTTTGCTTTTTCCTAATTCTCCCACTAAAAAAATATAGAGAACAAGGGAAATGTAATTGTGCCCTTTCGTAGTGTCTTTGAAATGGATTTTGTTTTTAGTAAAAAGTTACAAATTAGAATATTTTGAAAAATATATCAAGACTGTTTTTGAAAATGTGTTTGGTTGGTACTTTTTGTCCTCTTTTAAGATTAGTTTGAAAAAGTTAAAATGTATTTCATTGTAGTGTGTTCCTAAAAACATACATTAAAAAATAATGGGTCTATAATTATAAAAGAAATATAATTGTAACTAATGTTCAATTTATAAAATAGTATAATTATTATGAAATGATGAAATAAATAATTATTTAATTTATTATTCATAATAAAAACAAAAATAGCTTTTCAATTTTTTTCTTTAAAAAGAGTAAATTGCTAGATTGATCCACCAAGCTTTCACAAAAGTGAGATTTTGGTCTTTAACCTTTTTTATTTTTATTTTTTAGTCCTAACCTTTCATTTTAATTTGCTGAGGGACCATTTTAATAGTTAAACCGTTAAGTTTGACTGTTAAAAATAAAATACTAAATTATCCTTCAAATAATTGATACATTAAAAATTAAGGGTAAATCACAACCATTGATTTGAATTTTATCTAAAAAAATTCAAAATCAGTAAAAAAGAAAAAACAAAAAACAAAAAATAAAGCAAAAAACAAAAAAACCTAAAATGCTGTGTTCCCTCCTCCATTGCTAACACCTGCCCACTGCCCTCTCTCGTGCCTGAGGCCCCTGCCTATGTGCCCAGTCACCCCAACCCCTAGCTAACAATCCCACCCCCAGCTAACAACCCCACCCCCACACCTCGTCGTCCTTCCTAGAGCCCCCTAAACATGTTGTTCTCTCTCACTCCACGCCTTATTCCTGTTGCAAAAAATTTTGTCTAGCCCAGCCCTCGCCTGCCACCTAACCGCCGTGGAGCTTCCTCTCCCTATCGCACTTAACCCACTCGTCACCATTGCTGTTGGAAAAATGATACGCGATGGAATTTTAAAAATTTTAAATCAAAGTCTTTTTTCAAATAACAAGTTTAACATATTATGTATATAAATTAATAAAAATCTTACATACCACTTAGAATTAGAATCACAATTCTGATAAGAAAAACTTTCATAGAACTACTACAAAAAATCGTGTCTAAAAAAGCTTCAACCAACTAGTCTTATTTGCTTGTCTCTTTTCCAAGACCGGAGTGCGGGTGGGCACACGTCATTCAATTCTCGTCCTTGGCAATGTCTCTTTCCAAACACCCGAGAAAACCAAGAGCTAAAGTTTAAGATGTTTAACAATAGCCCTTCGAAGTTTTAGAGTTTCTCTCACTAGAATTGTTAGACTTGGTGCCTAAGGATTAAATGATATAATAGTTTTTGCAGACATTTAGTTAGTAAAGAGTTTATTATTTATTTTCATGTATCAATTATTGTCCTCTTTATGTTTATTTATGTTGAATATATTATAAACAAATAAAAGTCTGAGATTGTTAATCTAAACCTTTAAGGTCGTGCATATGATGGACAGATTATGCAGAAGACATGAGTTTTAAACGTGATAGTCTAAATAAAAAGGTCTACAATCGAGCGAATAAAGTTAGGCGCTTTATTTATGTTAAGATTGTTATGTTGTCTACATTTATAATGGGAGATGACTTGTCTTGGTCATTAGAATGAGAATCTATGAGCAGAAATATTATTATATTGTCATAGGTGATGATATATTAGATCAGGAGAAACATTGAATTGATTTGGTTAATAATTCCATCTGTTTAAATTAATTCGCTTTAGACAATCATATGTGTTGCATTTTAATCCTAAAATAAATTAATGGGCCTGTATTCTTGACTTGTGCCTTTTGATGTACCAAAGGGTGACATCTTAAATTAGATAAAGGTATGCATATCAATACGTTGGAGACATGACTCTTGATTAACGTAGACTCGTTATTCATAGATATGAAATCCATAGCTCTTTGGTAAAGTTAATGATATTCTCTTATAGGTATTATCTTGTAATTGAAAAACTAAAACGCTCAACTATTTTGATACATAGGTGTAACCGAATAATATACTATTGATGGATAGTAAGTATTTTAATAGTGAGATAATGGAACACAAGATAAAAATAATCAAGAATGTAAAACAAAATTTATTCTTAAGCTTATTATGAATATTCTATGAGGATGTTACATATGATGATGTCATGGATGATTGGCTTCTTGAAGCTTCGTAATTTTATATAGTTTGAGAGTGTATTTCTAAGCTTTTAGTAAAATAGCATTAGAGTTGATAATTATAAAATATATGTACTTAGAATATGTTATTTTATAATTATAGGAGCTTGATCTATATATGTCTGTTGAGTCCTCTTTGCTAGCTCATAATAATTCCTGTAATGATAGGGCATGTTTTTCCTACATATTAGTGACTTACGTAAGATTGGCTGAAATTTGATGAGTGAATTTAATAATTCATGTTAGTTTATTTGTTGAATTAATTCAAGATAAACATATTGAATTATTTGGATAATATTTTATTTGATATAGGATTATTTGTATATGACTGTTTTAATAAGATAACTTCTCTATTGGGTTATTTTAAATTAAAACTGACGCTCTATCTAAGATTCTTGTGTAAAATAAGATATTCTAAGATTTCTAAATTTTCACTTGGTCAGCAGGCTCGTGGCCAAGTTCGACAGGCCAATGCATGAGTTCGACATGTCGATCATGCGATAATCTTGATTCGCATTTTTTACGCGTTTTTGATTAGAAGTTGAATTAGACTCAAATTTTGAAAAATTATCTGATAAGGATTAACCTCAAATTCAACTACTATATAAAGGGAACTATTTTTTATTATTCCTTAGATCATTTGAGAAGTATAGAGAGAGTATTTTAGTGAGAGAAACCCTTAAACACCAAGAGGGCTATTGTTCAACATCTGGAACCTTAGCTCTGGTCTTCTCAAGTGGTTGGAAGGAGAAGTCATTAGAGAAAAAGCTATCACCACCCGTATTTCGATCATGGAAAGAGAATAGAAAGAAAGACCTGTTAGTTGAGGCTCTTTCGGAACGTTCTTCTCTAATTGTAATTTCTACAGCTTTCGGTCTACTAAAGAGGTATGTAAGATCTTTTATTAATTTATGTACTTAGCATGTTAAACTTGTTATTTGGAAAAGAATTTGATTTAAAAATTTTAAAATTTTGCCACATTTATGTTTTCCAACAATTGGTATCAGAGCCATAATTTTATGTTGACTTACAGGTTTGTGATCATGCTGTGTGCATAAATTATGTGTTCTTAATCTTTTCTATGCTTGAATTATATTTTTTAGAAAGTTGGCACTCTAGGGTTTCTATATAATTATATATTGCCATGAAATTATATGGTGAACGTTTATTAATTAATTATTATTAATTAAATTTTTGTTTTAATTAATAAAACATGCTATATATAAAAATTAATAAAAGATCTTATGTACCACTTAGAATTGAAACTGCACTTATGACTAAAAAAACTTCCACAGGACTGCTACTAAGAATCACGTCCAGAAGATTTTTAACCATCTAGTTTTATTTGCTCTTCTCTTTTCTACGACCGAAGTGTGGGTGGGCACATATCGTTCAATTCTCCTCATTAGCAACGTCTCCTTCCAACCATGCAAAAGAAAACTAAGAGCTAAGGTTCGAGATGTTGAACAATAGCCTCCAAGAGTTTTAGAGTTTCTCTCACTAGAATTGTTAGACTCGGTGCCTTAAGGATTAAATGATATAATAGTTTTCATAGACATTTAATTAATAAATAGTTTATTATTTATTTTCATATATCAAATACTGTCCTTTTTATCTTTATTTATGTTTAATATATACTAAGCAAACAAAAGTCTGAGACTGTCAATCTAATCCTTCAAAATTGTGCATATGATGGATAGATTATATAAAAGACATGAATCTTAAAGGTGATAATCTAAATAAAAAGATCCACAATCGAGAGAATAAAGTTGAACGCTTTATTTATGTTAAGATCGTTATGTTGTCTACATCCCTAGCGGGAGAAGACTTGTCATGTAATTGGAGTGGGACTCATTGAGTAGAAACATTAATGTACATCATAGGTGACGATATATTGGATCAGGACAAAGGTTGAATTTATTTGATTAATAATTCTATTTGTTTAATTCAATTCACTTTAAACAATCCTATGTGTTCCATTTAATTCTAAAATGAATTAATGAGCCCATACTTTCGACTTAGGTCTTTTGATGTACCAAAGAGTGACATCCTGGATTAAATGAAGGTACGTATGACAGTACATTGGAGATATGATTTTTGATTAATGTAGACTCGTTATTCATAGACATGGAATTCATAGCTCATTTGTAGAGTTGATGATATTCTCTTATAGGCATTATCCTGCAATTAGAAAACTAAAGTGCTCAACCATTTTGAAACATCGATGTAATCGAATGGTATACTATTTATGGATAGTAAGTATTCCAATGGTGAGATAATGAAACATAAGATAAAAATAACCGAGAAGGTAAAACAAAATTTGTCTTTAAGCTGATTATGAATATCCTATAGAGATGTTACACATTGTGATATGTCATAGATGATTAGCTTATTGAAGCTTTGTAATTTTATATAGTTTGAGACTACAGCTCTAAGCTTTTAATGGAATAGCGTTAGAGTTGATAATTATAAAATATATGCATTTGAGATATGTTATTTTATAATTATCGCAGCTTGATCTATATATGTCCATCAAGTCTCTTTTGCTAGCTCATAGTAATTCCTATAACTATAAGGCATGTTTTTCCTATATATTGTTGACTTATATTAATTATTAGATTGGCTGAAATTTGATAGATTGAATTTAATAATTCATGTTGCTTTATTGGTTGAATTAATTCAAGATAAACATGTTGAATTATTCGGATAATATTTTATTTTATATGAGATTATTTGTATATGATTGTTTCAATCAAATAACTTCTCTATTGGTTATTTGAATTAAGACTAAGGCTCTATTTAAGATTTCTATGTAAAATATGATATTCTGAGATTTCCAAATCATCACTCGGTTCACAGGCCGATGGGCTAGTTCGATAGGCCGATGGACGATTCGGCATGTCGTCCGTGCGATAATCTTGATACGTTTTTTTAACATGTTTTTTATCAGAATTTAATTTAGACTCGAATTTTTAAAGTCTAACCTGACAAGGATTCACCGCAAATTCGACCATTATATAAAGGGAACTATTTTTCATTGTTCCTTAGATTATTGAAGAAGTCTAGAAGAGTATTATAGTAAGAAAAACTCTGAAATTCCAAGAGGGCTATTGTTCAACATCTAAAACCTTAGCTCTTGGTCTTCCCAAGTGGTTGGAAGGAGAGTCATCGGAGGACAACCTACTACTACCTGCATTCCGATCATGGAAAAAGACTAGCAAGTGAGACCAGTTGGCTAAGGCTCTTCCAAGACGTTCTTTTCTAGTTGTAGTTTTCTATAGTTTTTGGTCTACTGAAGATGTCCTTAAGATCTTTTATTAATTTATATACTTAGCGTGTCAAACTTATTATTTAGAAAAGACTTTGATTTAAAAATTTTAAAATTCCGTTGCATTCATGTTTTCCAACAATTGGTATCGAAGCCATGGTTTTATATTGATTTTATGGGTTTGTGATCATACTATGTACCTAAATTATGTGATCTTAATCTTTTGTATGCTTTAATTTTATTTTTTTAGAGTGTTGACACTCTAGGATTTCTATATAATTGTATATTGTCATGAGATTATATGGTGAATGTTAATTAATTACTTATTATTAATTAAATTTCTGTTTTAATTGTTATATTAATTATTTAATTTCATTGGTTATGGTTACTTAAAAGTTAGAATATGCATCGAGGTTTTTCATGTAATTAGATGGTGGCTTATCGACATCGTATAGGATTTACTATTTTAATTTTGATTTATAAAATTTGTATTGAAATAATTATTCGAAGTAAAGACAGATTTAGAAGATGGAGATGATTGCAGTTTTATGTATTTTTTTAGTGTTTATAATTTTATGTTTTCGAATTGTTAAAAAATAAATTAAAAACTGCTTATTTTTTTTTTTTTTTTTTTTACAAAAGTTTGGGAAAACGCTGGTTTAGCATTGATCGATAGGCCATTTACTCTATACCGGCAGGCCGATGGTCATAGATTGGTAGGCCGGTGGTCATAGACTGGTAGGCCGATAGCAGGTAAAATCATTTTTTTAAAAAACAGTGTGTTTTTTGGTGTAGTTTTCATTTTTTGTTTTTTGAGACAATTTTGAGAAACATGAAATTTTATGATAACCAGAAAAATAAATTTTTGATATATATGAGATTGAAAAATTAAAGGCGAACGCCACATAAAGAATGATACAATGAGAAGATACAAGATGAAGAATTGATATACGTTTCGATTGATCCTTTGTAATCTATATTTTTGTTTCTTTAGGATGTAACCATGATATTACGCCTGTTTATTATATTGCTTGCAGCTTATCCTGTTGCGTTGCTTGTCTGTATTATGATATGTTTTGCCATGTATGTTGATAACATGCCATGAAGAATAGGGAGTAATGCTCATTAAAAATTGTTCATGCATGTTAACATAAAACCTTGATTTCTAAAATACTGAGTGGGAGAAGATTTTCGAAGAGAGAATCTAAGGCCTCCATCATTAGTTCATTGGTAACACATGGTGGTTCCGACCCTTAGGAAAGGATTGCATCATGTACCGGGTTAAATCTCCAAAAGAATAATTTGTTTTAACGTGATTTATTGTTGTTTACCCCTAGGTGTTGATTATAAATTATAGATAAAGTAGTTGAAACAATAGTTATACACTCAAGATTAATTTTATTATTAACCTCCCTTAGGAGCTTTGTTAATAAAATTAATGGCAAAAAAAAAAATGATTACTAGTATATGCTAGATTAGATGAGTCTTGGATGATATACTAATCGGTAGGGATCCTATTCCTAATTGAATTTGACAAGTCTCCCCAAGGCGGCTTGTTGAATTCTAAGTTAGGAATTATTGTTGTAAGGTTGTGATTTTTTCAAGGTTTTAACACATAAGCACATTGTATGTATACTTGTTTGTGTTATCTTACTAAATTGTTTTGAATGTTTGGAATATGATTTTTATTATAGATCTAAATGTTTAAAAATGCTTTATCTTTGACACTTGTTAGAAGCACATTAATTTGTGAGAACTATAATGATTAGAAAATGAACCTAAATATTGTCCTATTTTTTGAGGAAATGAAATTTATGCTAACAATGCCATGTCCTCCTGCGCCTCCTGGCGAATTCACTAATGAACAAATCTAAGTATATGATTGCTAGAAGGATGCTAATGATAAGGCTTGTTGCTATATCATGGCTAGCATGAAAAACGTGCAATAGGCTCAACATGAAGATCCTAAGACTGCTCAGTAGCTCATGGATAATCTTGATAACATGTTTGGAGGCAAGCCTTGATGAAGTGGCAAGGGGCTCTTCCAAAGATTCTATATTACAAATAGAGACTAGGGACACCTGTGAAGAGCATTTGATATTGGTCATAGGTTATCTCGCTGAGACTTAAAACCATGGAGCTGACATTGATGTTGAGTCCTAGATGACTATGGTTTTTGAGACTTTTTCTAAAGAGTTCATCCCATTTAGAGCTTCATATAATTTAAGTAATAGATAGAATGTGACCTTAACTGAGCCGATGAAATAGTTATAGGAGTTAAAAAATCTGATTAAGGAAGCTTTGGCCAGTGGCGAGGCGAACTTGGCAGTTGCATCTGATTCCAATTCCAGCTCTAGGAATGGAAAAAAAATAAAAGGCTAAGAACAAGAAGTCTTCTATTCTAGCAAAAGGCAAGGATAAGAAAAAAAAAAAAAAAAGAAGAGGAACCAAAAGAAACTAAAGTGTTTATTCTACAGGAAGGTTGGGCACATCAAGAAGAATTACAAGAACTTCTAATTTAAAGGAGGTAAGTATGAACTTTTGGTTATTGAAACCTATTTAGTTAAAGAATCAACGAACACTTGGGTTATAGATTCTAGAGCAATTAATCATGTTTGTGTTTCTCTATATGGGTTCAAGGAAACAAGAAGTTTGATACATGAGCACTTCATGCTTCGGATGGGCGATAGATCCTTAGTATTGGCTGAAGCAGTGGGAAAAGTCCATCTTTATTTTGATAATTATAGAAGCTTAGTCTTGAGAGACTGCTTTTATTTTCCTAAACTTGAAAGGAATTTAATTTCTATTGCTTGTTTATTTAAAGACTCTTATTTATTATCTTTTAATAATAAAGTTGTGATTTGTAAAAATGAATCTTTTATCTATAATGGATGGATAGAAAACAACCTATATTTTATCAAACCTAAGATAAACTCACTACTTAACTAAGATTAATGATAACTTTAAAAGACTTAAAACTTTTCACTCCAATAAGACTTATCTTTGGCACTTTTGATTAGGTCCTATTAGCCAAGGATTTAAAAGTTTGGCAAGGGATGGACCTTTAGGTCAATTAGAGATGGAATCTATACCATAGTGTAAATCTTGTTTAAAAGGTAAAATGACCAAAAGACTATTCTGGTCTAAGAACAACTGAGCCGAAAGGGTTCTAGAACTTATGCATAGTGATGTTTGTGGTTCTATGAACATCGAGGCACGAGAAGGGTATGAGTATTTTGTCATTTTTATTTATAATTACTCAAGATATGGGTATATCTACCTAATACATCATAAGAGCAAAACCTTTGAAAAGTTCAGGGAGTTTGAAGCTAAAGTGAAGAAGCAATTAGATAAACCCATAAAGGCACTTTGATCCGATTAAGGTGGAGAATACCTCTCCGATGAGTTCTTAGGACACTTATTAGAGAATGAGATTTTATCCAATTTACTACGTCAGGCACTCCGTAACAAAACAACATGGCTGAGAGAAGGAATAAAACTTTGTTGGACATAGTTAGGTGCATGCTAAGTTATTTGACATACCTTAATCCTTTTAGAGATATGTACTACAAGCCGCATGTTATCTTTTAAACAATGTGCCTTTAAAATCGATTCATAAAACTCTTCATGAGTTATGGATGTGTAGGAAGACATCTTAAATCTTATTCGTATATGAGGATGTCTTATTCATGTCCTATATAAGGAAGCAAATAAGTTGGAAGCACATTTAGAAGTGTAGGTGTTTGTAGGATATCCAAAAAGGACTAAAGGGGGTTATTTTTATAACTCAAAAGAAAATAAGGTTGTGGTTCCAACGAATGCAACTTTCCTTAAAGAAAGTTATATGAACGACTTTAAGCCTTATAATAGAGTGGTACTTAAGGAGTTAATAAGTAATTCGATCACTTCAAGGGTTCCAGTTGAAACCAATCCAATCCATGTAGAAAATATGACCGAACAACAACTTAGGAAGCTTTAAGGTAGTGGGAGATCGGGTGTCAATCCAGAGGTATAAGTTCAATAGTGAACCTTAATTGGCTGAATCGGTTAAACATGACAGGAATCCTTGCACTTGCAAAGAGGCTATGAAGGATGTTGATTCAAAACTCTGGACAGAAGCTATGAACACTAAGATGAAATCTATGAAGACTAATCAAGTCTGGGAGCTTATGTACCTTTTCAAAGGGGTAAAACCCATAGTGATGAGTACATGCCTAATACATAGAGTAAGGATCCAATTCAAGTTCCAATCGGACCTGTTACAAGAGCAAGAGCTAAAAAATTCAAAGAAACTCTTAATGGGCTAATTCAAAGCATTTGGACTGAGGTGAATTCATGCAGGCCCGAGGGAGATGTCCTATGTGTTTCACAAGTTTGGATTACCAAAATTTAAGGTTTGGAGTAATTTAGAAGAGTTTCCTCAAAGAGAGCTTTAAAGAAGGGGCCTCCAATTTCTAGCTAGTTTCCAATTTTGAACAAGGTTCCTTATTTTCAGCCATTCCATTTATAGAAGATTCCATATTCAACCACGCCATGTCAAGAAAGAAGTTTCCCTTTTCAACAATTTAAGAATAAAGAAGTTTCTCTTTTCAACTAGTTTCTTTTTTCTGCTAGTTTTCTTTTTCAGTTAGTTTCCTTTTTCAATTTAAGAAGTTTCCTGAATTGTAAGACCTGTTGCCATTTTAAGTCCTTTTTTATTTTTTATTTTTATTTTGGTCAGTCTCCCATTTGGCTACTTTTCCATTTGGTTAGTTTCTCATTTAGTTACTTACCTAATTGTGAATATAATTTCCCTTTCAATTCCATAGGCGTGTAACTTAGGGAAAGTTAAGAGATTAGATCATTTAGTTTCCATAATTTAATTTCCTAAATTCTTAGTAGGAATAGGCATTTTTCCAAAGGGTTGATTATCTAGATTATTTAGTTTCCTTTTTCTAAGATGGGCAACTTTAAAGCTAATTACAAGTTGCCAAATTTGTTGATTATCTTGTATAATAAATAACCATTTGGCTCAATGAAATAACACGTAATTTAGACTTTTATTCAAACTTTATGAGATCAAAATTGTCTGTGTTTTCTTTGAGAACTTTTCAAACTTATCGAAATTTCTATAGTGTTCGCCTTTGACTTATCAATCAAACATTTATATTTGATTGTGGCGTCTTCATTATACCAAAGTTCTTGCTTCACTATAAGCAATGAGTTGCGGTTGCATACAAATCTATTTCTAAATGGTCTTGGAGACTTAGTTGATTCAAGGGTCTCGTCACTTTATTGGCGAGGTTCGTATCATTTGGTATTCGAGCTAGGTTATAGTCTCAGGTTTGCCTACCCTTTTTTCTCCTTTCTTTTGTTCAAATTCGAGTTCCCTTCCTTGGAAATTCCAATTCATTGTCCAAAAAAAAAGAAAAGATAGCAAAAAAAAAAAAATTGTCAAAAAAAAGACAGCAAAAAAAAAAATTTAAATAACAGTTAAATTCAAATTCCTAGTTTCAATTTTACATATCACAATTCTTACAACCTTCTTTCAAGTTTCAATCTTACATCTTAATTCTTAATTCTTACAATTCTTGTTTCAGTTTCAATTTCTCATATAAATTCACAATTCTTGCATTCTTGTTTCAATTCTACTCCATAAATTTCCAAATTCCAATTCGTTTGTACAATTTGAAATCTTTAAGTCCGTGCTACAACTCCTTTCTCTAGCCACATAAATACAAATTTCTCTTAGTAAGTTCTTGGTGAATTATTATTGAAAATTTTGATATTTGTTTGATTAGTTTGATAAGAAACTATAGAGAATTACTAAGAGTGGAAAAAGGCAAGAGTGGTGAGCATATAAGAGGGTAAAATCCAATTGTATTTTATGAGAAAACACGAGTGTAATTGAGCGAATCATTTTTTTTAGTGAAACACGTAAGGGAGTGTGTAAGGTCCTTTTCTTCTTCTTTCTTCTTTAACTTTATTTTGCAGCCAACATGTCCAATACTAAAGACAAAAATACTACTGGAGAGGTGTCAGGGGATGTTGATACAAAGATGTTAATGGAGGGTTTAATGGGTGAGATAAAGAGAATTTTTAGAGTAGATATGGAGCAAGTTCATAAATAGATAGATAGGATAGAAAATGTACAGCCAGAAAATATTCCTAACGTGCAAAGGAGGGAGAGAATACAACCTAGATGAGTGAGAGTTGAGGATGAAGAATATTTTAGGGAAGGGTTTGGGGGAGAAGATGATCGAGATTCAATTGTGAGCAATTGGACTAGAAGACATGGGGGCAGTTTAGAGAAGCTATGAACTAGGAAGATAATAATTTAGGTAGCATTAAGATGAAGATTCTATCGTTCCAAGGCAAGAATGATCTCGAAGCTTACCTTGAGTGGGAGAAGAAAATGGAGTTAGTTTTTGATTGTCATAATTATTTGAAGTTTAAAAAGGTTAAATTAGCAGCCATAGAATTTTTTGATTATGCGATTGTTTGGTGGGATCAATTAGTACTAAATAGGAGGAGAAATAGAGAGCATCCAATAGAAACATGGGAGGAGATAAAAACCATGATGAGGAGACACTTTGTTCCCAGCCTTTACTACCAAGAGTTGCACCAAAAGTTGCAAAGTCTTACACAAGGTAATCAGAGTATGGAGGATTATTACAAGGAGATGGAAGTTGCTATGATCCAGGCGAATGTAAAGGAGGACCAAGAGGCTACTATGGCAAGGTTTTTGGTGGGATTGAACCAGGAAATTGCTAATTTGATGGAATTGCATCATTATGTGGAATTGGAGGATATGGTGCATTTGGCTATCAAGATTGAGAACCAACTTAAGAGGATGGATAGCAATACACGCCCAACCTTAAGCTTAAGTTCTACATGGAGACCGAATGTTGCTAGAAGGGAGGAGAAGCCAACCACAGCCAAACCCAAACCCAAGCAAAAGCAAGAAACAACCAGCCATGGAAATCAAGTTAAATCTGATTCTTCCACAACTCGAAATCATGATATAAAGTATTTTAAATGCCAAGGCAAGGCTCACATAGCAAGCCAATGTCCAAACAAAAGAATAATGATATTGAGAGATGATGGTGAATTTGAGTTCGAGGATGAGGATGATGCTGAGTCTATTCCACCATTGGAGGACGTGGATGAAGAGGAATACGCTGCCCAATGTGAAATGTTGGTAGCTAGGTAAGCTTTAAGCATGCAAATCAAAGAAGACGATGAAGTGTAGCGAGAGAACATCTTTCATACTAGGTGCCACGTACAAAACAAGGTATGTAGTGTGATTATTGATGGAGGTAGTTGTACTAACGTTGCTAGCACTACAATGGTGGAAAAATTGGGGCTACCAATAATTAAACATCATTGACCTTACAAGTTACAATGACTCAATGATAGTAGAGAGGTAAAGGTAAATAACCAAGTATTAGGTTTTTTTGCATTGGAAAATATGAAGATGAAGTCTTATGTGATATAGTCCCCATGTGAGCCATACATTTGTTATTAGGTAGGCCATGGCAATTCAATCGGCAAGTTAAGCACGATGGATTCACCAACAAGTATTCATTTGAGCATAATCAAAGGAAAATCACTCTAGTTCCTTTGACACCAGAACAAGTTTATGAAGATCAAGTGAGGTTACAAAAAAAGAGTGATCAAAAGAAAGAGGGTGAAAAAAAGAAAATAAATGAAAATTAGAAGGGAAAAGAACAAAAATTGAGGAAATAGAAAAAGAAAAAGAAAGAAGGGCTGAGAAAATTAAGAGAGAAAAAAAGAGAGTAGATTCAGCCAATGAGAGAAAAGCAGAGATAAAAACAAATTTCTATGCAAAAGAAAGTGAAATTAAAAGAGTGATGTTTTTAAACTAGCTAATGATTGTACTTTTGTACAAAGAGGCAATTTTAAACACTAACCAACTTGATGCATATTTGCCTAGTTCTGTTGTTTCTCTTTTGCAGGAGTATGCTGATGTCTTTCTCGAAGAGGTTCCATATGGTTTACCGCCTATTCGAGGGATTGAATATCAAATAGATTTTGTACCCAATGCTACCATTCCAATCCAACTGGCTTATTGTAGTAATCCCGAGGAGACAAAGGAGCTACAAAAGCAAGTAAAAGAATTGATTAAAAAAAAGGGTACATGAGAGAAAGCATGAGTCCGTGTGCCGTTTCGGTGATTTTGGTCCCTAAGAAGGATGGGACGTGGTGGATGTACATTGACTGCCGAGCAATCAACAATATAACAATAGAGTATCGTCATCCCTTTCTTCACTTAGATGATATGTTATATGTGTAACATGATGCTTATGTATTCTCTAAATTTAATTAAAAAAGTGGATATCATCAAATTAGAATGAAAGAAAGTGATGAATGAAAAACTACCTTTCAAACTAAATATGGTTCATATGAGTAGTTAGTTATACCGTTTGGATTAATGAATGCACCAAATACTTTTATGCGATTAATGAACCATGTCTTGCATGCTTTCGTAGGTAAATTTGTGGTAGTTTATTTTGATGATATTCTTATTTATAGCAAAAACATGGATGAACATCTTGTGCATTTAAATTCAGTTTTGGATGTACTTAGAAAAGAAAAGTCATATGCTAACTTAAAGAAGTGTACCTTTTGCACCAATAAGCCTATGTTTCTTAGTTTTGTTGTGAGTGCACAAGGAATACAGGTTGATGAAGAGAAGACTCGTGCAATTCAAGAATGGCCAACTCCTACATGTGTAAGTAATGTTTGAAGTTTTCATGGACTCGCTAGTTTTTGTAGAAGATTCATAAAAAACTTTAGTAGCACTGCTGCACCACTTACCAAAGTCATCAAGAAGAATGTATGATTCAAATGGGGTGAAGAACAAGAAAAGACATTCAAATTAACCAAGGAAAAATTAACTCATGCTCCTTTACTTGCTTTACCTGATTCTACTAAATCTTTTGAAATTCAATGTGATGCTTCAGAAGTAGGTATAGGTGCCATTCTTATGCAAGAAGGAAGACCAATTGTATATTTTAGAGAAAAGTTGAGTGGAAAAGTGTTAAACTATCCTACTTATGATAAAGAGTTGTATGCATTGGTTCGAACATTGGAAACATGGCAACACTATCGTTGGCCTAAGGAATTTGTGATTCACACCGATCATGAGTTGTTAAAGCATTTGAGAGGCCAACACAAATTGAATAAGAGACATGCATGATGGGTAGAATTCATTGAGACATTTCCATATGTCATCTAGTACAAGAAAAGTAAGGAAAACATAGTTGCCAACGCACTTTCTTGAAGGTACACATTAATCTCTACCCTTAATGCAAAATTACTTAATTTTGAGCATATTAAAGAATTCTATCCTTTAGACCAAGATTTTTGTGAGAATTTTTGAGCTTGTGAACAAAACACAATAGGTAAGTTCTTTAAGCATGAGGGTTTTCTATTTTGGGAGATTAAGTTATGTGTGCCTAATTGCTCTTTGTGAGATTTGTTAGCAAGGGAATCCCATAGTGGAAGGTTAATGGGACATTTTGGAGTTGTTAAAACTTTATGCATTTTACAAAAACACTTCTATTGGTCACATATGAAAAGAGATGTTGAGAGAATTTGTGGTAGATGTGTCACTTGTAGGCAAGCAAAATCTCGAGTGCAACTCCATGGTTTATACACACCATTACCCATTCCTAGTGAGCCTTGGATGGATATTTCAATGGATTTTGTTTTAGGTTTGTCTAGGTCTAAACATGGGAGAGATTCAATCTTTGTAGTGGTAGATAGATTTTCTCAGATAGCACATTTTATTCTATGTCACAAAACTACTGATGCTTCTCATATTGCTGACTTGTTCTTTAAAGAGATTGTAAGATTCCATGGTACGCCTAGAACAATTGTTTCGGATAGAGATGCAAAGTTTTTGAGTTACTTTTGGAAGACCTTATGGTGTAAGTTAGGAATTAAGTTATTATTTTCTACTCCTTGTCATCTGTAAACTGATGGTCAAACCAAAATAGTTAATAGGACTTTATCGACATTGTTAAGGGCTATTATTAAAAGGAATATAAAAAATTGGGAAGAGTGTTTACCACATGTTGTGTTTGCTTATAATTTTACTGTTCATTCTGCTACTAATTTTTTACCATTTGAAATTATTTATGGCTTTAATCCTTTAACTTCATTGGATTTATTGCCATTACCTTTATCTGAACGTGCTAACTTAGGTGAAAAGAAAAAGGTTGAATTTGTTAAGCAGATACATGTGAAAGCAAGACTCAACATTGAGAGGAAAACAGAGCAATATACAAAACAAGTGAACAAAGGGCGCAAGCAGCTAATCTTTGAACCTGGAGATTGGGTATGATTGCACATGAGAAAAGAAAGGTTTTTAGCACAAAGGCGTTTTAAGTTACTTTTGAGAGGAGATAGACCTCTTCAAGTCTTGGAGCGCATCAATGACAATGCCTATAAATTGAATCTACCAAGTGAGTATAATATTAGTGCCACTTTTAATGCAGATGATTTGAGGACAAATTCTTTTCAATAAGAGGAGTATGATGAGTACACGCCTAATACATCGAGTAAGGATCCAATTCAAGTTCCAATCGGACTGGTTATATAAGCTAGAGATAAAAAATTCAAAGAAACTCTTAATAGGCTGATTCAAAGCATTTGGACTAAGGTGAATTCATGCAGGCCCAAGGGAGATGTCCCACGTGTTCCACAAGTTTAGATTATCAAAATTTAAGGTTTGGAGTAATTTAGAAGAGTTTCCTCAAAGAGAGCTTCAAAGAAGATGCCTTCAATTTCTAGCTAGTTTCCAGTTTTCAACACGTTTCCTTCTTTTCAGCCATGCCATTTATAGAAGATTCCATATTTAGCCATGCCATCTCAAGAAAGAAGTTTCCCTTTTTAACAATTCAAGAATAAAGAAGTTTTCCTTTCAACTAATTTCCTTTTTTTGCTAGTTTCCTTTTTTCAATTAGTTTTTTTTTCCAATTTAAAAAGTTTCCTAAATTGTATGGCTTGTTGTCATTTTAAATACTTTCTTTTTTTATTTTTTTTATTTTGGTCAGTCTCCCATTTGGCTACTTTCCCATTTGGTTAGTGTCCCATTTAGTTACTTACCTGATTGTGAAGATAGTTTCCCTTTCAATTCCATAGGCATGTAACTTAGGGAAAGTTAGGAGATTAGATCATTTAGTTTCCATATTTTAATTTCCTGAATTCTTAGTAGGAATAGGCGTTTTTCCAAAGGGCTGATTATCTTGATTGTTTAGTTTCATTTTTCTTAGATGGGCAACTTTAAGGCTAATTACAAGTTGCCAAATTTGTTGATTATCTTGTATTATAAATAGCTATTTAGCTCAATGAAATAACATACAATTTAGATTTTTATTCAAACTTTGTGAGATCAAAATTCTTTGTTTTCTTTGAGAACTTTTCAAACTTATTGGAATTTTTGTGGCATTCACCTTTAACTTATCAATCAAACATTCATATTTCATTGTGGTGTCTTCATTATACCAAGGTTATTACTTCACTATAAGCAATGGGTTGCGGTTTATACAAATCTGTTTCTAAATGGTCATGAAGACTTAGTTGATTTAAGGGTCTCGTCACTTTATTGGTAGGGTTCATATCACATAGAGTGTACGTGGGTCTACAAAAGAAAGAGAGAAGCATATGGGAAAGTCGAAACCTACAAGACTAGACTGGCGACAAAGGGATACATGCAAAAGGAAGGAATCGATTACGAAAAAACCTTTTTGCCTATAGAAATCTATCTATTACTGGCACTCTCAATTATGAGATTTGGCAAATAGATATCAAGACAGCCTTTCTGAATAGCTACATGAGACCATATTTATGTACAACCAAGCAGGTTCAAAGTTAAGGGTCAAGAGAATATAATCTATAAGTTGCTAAAGTCTATTTATAGACTTAAGCAAGCTTCTCGTTCTTGGAACATAAGATTTGATTAAGTGATCAAAACCTATGGGTTCGAACAAAACGAAGATGAACCATGTGTTTACAAACACATTAAGGATGGAAAGGTGGTTTTTCTACTGCTCTATGTAGATGACACTCTGCTTGTTGGTGATGACGTTAGGGCATTGTCATCAGTCAAATTATGGTTGACTAAGCAATTTTACATGAAGGATTTAGGTGAAGTTAATTATGTTCTAAGTATCTAAATCTTTCGAGGTAGAAAGAACAACATGATAGCTTTATCTCAGGCGACCTACATTTATAAGATTCTCGAGAGGTATGCAATTCAAATTTCAAGAAAGGTAGGCAACCATCTAGGTATGGAATTACTCTTTCTAAGAAAGACTCTCTAAAGTCTGATGAAGAAGGTGAATTCATGAAGAAGGTGCCTTTTGCTTTAGCAGTAGATAGTTTCATGTATGCTATGCTTTGCACACGACCAAACATATGCTATGTGGTTAGGATAGTGAGTCGATTTCGATCGGATCCAAGACCAAACTATTGGGTTACGATCAAGAATATTTTCAAGTACTTGAGAAAAACTAGAGGTTATATGTTAGTGTATTCTGGTGAGAATCTAACACTTCTTGGATACACTTATTCATATTTTTAATCCTATTTGGATTCGAGAAGATCGACTTTAGATTTTGTGTTTACTTTGGGAGGAGGCGCCATTGTTTGAAGAAGTATCAAGAAGATTGCACTTTGGATTCAACAATGGAAGCCAAGTATGTGGCAGCTAGTGAAGCTTCAAAAGAAGCTGTGGCTCCACAAGTTCCTTAGGGATCTTGAGGTAGTTTCTAGTATAAATAAGCCGATGTTGCTATATTGTGATAACTTTGCAACTATAGCTAATGCTAAGGAACTAAGTCTTTACAAGAATAATAAATATATACATCAAGAGTATCATGTGATAAGGACAACATGGTAAGTGAAAATGTGGCAATATATAAGATCGTATATGAGGACATTATAGCCTACCGGGGTTGTAGGAATGCATAACATATCATATTTACTCACTTAGGGCAAGTGGGAGATTGTTAGATTGGGTGCCCTAAGAATTAAATGATATAATAGTATTTGGAGACATTTAATCAACAAAAAGTTTATTGTTTATTTTCATATATCAAATACTATCCTTTTTATGTTTATTTATGTTGACTATATGATAAGCAAATAAAAGTCTTGAGACTGTCAATATAAACTTTTAAGATTGTGCGTAAGATAGACAAATTATACAAAAGACATCAATCTTAAAGGTGATAGTCTAAATGAAAAGATCCACAATTGAAAGAATAAAGTAGGGCGCTTTACTCATGTTAAGATTGTTATGTTGTCTATATCCCTAATGAGAGATGACTTGTCATGGTCATCGGAATGAAAGTCCAAGAGTAAAAATATTAATATATTGTCATAGGTGATGACATGTTGGATTGGGATAAAAGTTGAATTGATTTGATTAATAATTTGTTTGTTTAAATCAATTCACTTTAGACAATCATATATGTTGTATTTTAATCTTAAAATGAATTAATGGGCTCGTATACTTAACTTGTTAGGCCCCCAGAGTATAGGGGTGATGTGACAATTTAATTAAGTTAATTAAGAAGAAATTTTAATTAAAACACAAGTTTAAGAATTTAATTAATTATGAAAAATATAATAATTTAAAATCTTTTTTAAACAAATATTTATAATTTTTAAACAAAAGAACATAACAAAATGACACTAAAAGAATAAAGAAAGAGAAAACACGTGTTGGGTCCTACCGACTCACAACTTGTATACACACATATTATCGACAATAATTAAATTACAACCACAGTCCAAAATAAATGAAAGATCAAAATAATACATGCCTTGATTTTATAATTCAAATAACCTACTTGACCCTTCTACTACTCGCAGGTCCGATCAAAGGACTCTTCTCCAATCCTAAGCTATACTTCACCTAGGAGAAAGGTTTTGAAAACAAATAAATTTTGAACAAAAGGCTCAGTAGGACTATATTTTTAAAAATAGATAAATAATTTGAGTATAAAATTTCTTTTCAAAGAAATAATTAGTGATCAGAGTTAAATAAATAAATTCATTTAGAGAAGTCTTATTAAAAATAGTTCATCCAGAAAGTACCTTTTATCTTTTTTGGGCAAACCATATATATAACACCAACATAGTGGCCTAGCTCGGTTTTAGGACCTACCCCCATCGTCGCACGCTACACGACTCGATCTCTGATATGGCATCATGACCGTATATATATATTTCTTTAGTTATTAAAATCTCTTTTTACCAAGTATTTTCATTTACATTCATTATGAGGTTTATTATGAAAATCACCTCATTCTACTGTTTGTGAAAACAATCAATAAAAATCCTTTTTCAATCGATCATTGAAAACATTTTAATAAAAACCCTTTAGAGGCCAAAATCATTTTAAAAAAAGAAAGCTTGGCTGCCAAAGAAAGGGGGTAGAAGTTCTACCTCAATATTTGTGCCGGTGTCCCACACCGTAGCCTTGGTCCGCTATACATTAGCTTTGCAGAACCACGAACAACATTAAATATATAAACTGAGTCTATTAGTATCTAGCTTAAGATATCTTATGTTACTAAACTATTTCATGGTGTCCTAGTGTGCCATTTAAGTCTATAAAATCATGTTATAAAGTTGAAATCTCAATCGAGGTTCAAAACGGTGAAAATGGGTGAAAAACGACAAATTTTTACTATGCCCGATCGGCCTGCTGGTCTCATTGGTTCGGCCTACCAAACTATGCAATTTGACCTACAAGCAAATCAGGTCTAGCCTGTCAAAATTTTCCAAGTTTGGCTTGCCAGTCGTATGAATCCGGCCTGCCGAACTTGAAATTTGACCTGTCGAACTGGAAAAATTCTGAAATTTTCTAAGCATGGGTTTCGACCTACCCGAGCCTAATTCCTTATTTCAATCTATTTTTCTCAATTACCAAGCATAAATAAAGATCATAGTGGATAGAAAAACATATTACATAACTTTTTAACACATTAAAACAAGATTTACACAAAAATTTTGAATAAATCCGAAAAAGGAGAAAAATAGAGAAAAATAAAAAATATTGATTTAAATTCATTTTTCTTCAAACTAAGCTTAGATTCTAGTTATTTGGAGTTCCTCTAACTTGGATTAAAGGTTTTCTAAGCCTAAGAAAACTTAGATTTCAAAATACAAAGAAAATTGAAAATTTTAAAAAAAGTTTAAAATTTAAAAACTAACCTTGAATTTAAGCTTTGATTCGCAGTTGTAATCGTCTAAACACGTTCCTGAGCTTCCAATTGGTTGAGGATTGAAGCTTGGGCCTGATTTTGAAATCAAAATTTGAAAAAAAGAGGGAGAAAGAGAGAGAGATAGTGAGAGCGTGAGAGAGACGAGAGAAAGAGAGGGAAAGAGAGAAAGAGTGAACGTGAGTGAAAGAGAGAGGGAGAGAGAGTTTAAATAAAAGAAAAGGTGGGTGGTTTCACAATGTGAAAACCATAGACCACCCACTGTTTTACAAAAAGAGGTATATTTGACAAATTGTTTTGTTTCAAAATTCAAAATAACAAATAAAAATAATTTAAGGTAATTAAAAATCATTAAAATAATAAAAAATAACATTAATTTAAAATTTTCATAAAATAACCAAATTAAGTTTAAAACATTCATTATCGCACACTAATCCACCATTTTGCATACTAATAACATTTAATTAAATTCAGGGGCGTTACTTGACCTATGTCTTTTGATGTATCAAATGGCTACATCTTGAATTACATGAAGGTATGCATATCAGTATGTTATAGAAATGACTCTTCATTGACTCAGACTCGTTATTCATAGATATAGAATCTATAGCTCTTTTGTAAAATTAATGATATTCTCTTATAGCATTATCCTATAATTAGAAAACTGGAGTGCTCAACCATTTAAATATATAGGTGTAACTTAAGTATTCCAATGGTGAGATAATAAAACATAAGATAAAAATAAATGGAAAGGTAAAACAAAATTTATCCTTAAGCCGATTTTGAATATCCTATAATGATGTTGCATATTATGATGTATCATAGATGATTAGCTTATTGAAGCTTCGTAATTTTACATAGTACAAGAGTGCAGCTCTAAGCTTTTAGTAGAATAGCATTAAAGTTGATAATTATAAATATATATATTTGGGATATGTTATTTATAATTCTCAGAGCTTGATCTATACATATTCATCAGGTCTATTTTGTTAGCTTATAATAATTCTTGTAACGATACATGTTTTTTTTATATATTGGTGATTTATGTTAATTATTAGATTGGCTGAAATTCGATAGATTGGATTTAATAATTTATGTTGATTTATTGATTGAATAAATTTTGTGAATTAATTCAAAATAAACATATTGAATTATTTAGATAATATTTTATTTGATATGAGATTATCTGTATATGACTATTTTAATCAGATAACTTCTCTATTGGGTTATTTGAATTAAAATTGAGACTCTATCAAAGATTCTCATGTAAAATAAGATATTCTAAGATTTTCAGATTATTGCTTGGTTAGTAAGCAGGTGGCTGAGTTCGACAGGCCAATACCACTAGTTCGGCAGGCCGGAGCACTAGTTTAGCTTGCCAACCGTGCGATAAATCTTGGTACGCATTTTTGATGTGTTTTTGATCAAAAGCTGATCCAAACTCAAATTTTGAAGTATAATCTAATAAGAATTAACCCTATATTTGACCACTATATAAATGGAACTATTTTTCATTGTTCCATTAATCATTTGAGAAGTATAGAGAGTATATTCTAGTGAGAGAAACTCTGAAACTCTAAAAGAGCTATCGTACAACATCTAAAGCCTTAGCTCTTTGTCTTCTTAAGTGGTTAGAAGAGGTCACCACAGGAAAAATGCTAGCACCTGCATTCCGATCGTGGAGAGAGAATAACAAGGAAGATCAGTTGATTGAGACTCTTCTAGGACGTTCTTCTCTAATTGCAGTTTCTACAATTTTTGGTCTATTGAAGAGGTGCATACGATCTTTTATTAATTTATATACTTAGCATATAAAACTTGTTATTTGGAAAATAATTTGATTTAAAAATTTGGAATTTCTATTGCGTTCATGTTTTCCAACAAGAATACTCTTTGTAAATTTCTCTAGTGATCTAAATAATAATAGGAACAAGTATCTTATTTATAGTAGGTCAAAATCTGGATCAAATTGCAAGAAAATGCATAATAGGATTTATGCTCTGTCGGCATATCAAACTCAGGCATCGGCTTGCCAAACTATGGCACCATCTTGCCGAACTCGAACATCAATCTGCCAACTGAACCGATTTGTGTAACAATTTTTGCTCCATCGGCCTGTTAAATTAGGACATCAGCTTATCTGGTGATGCTAATCTAAAAATCTCAAAATATCTTATTTTACATAGTAATCTTAGATAGAGCCTCAGTTTAAATTCAAATGACCTAATAAAAAAGTTATCTGATTAAAATAGTCATATATAGATAATCTCATATCAAATAAAATATATCTAAATAATTCAACATATTTATCTTAAACTAATTCACAAAATTAATCCAACCAATAAACTAACATAAATTATTAAATTTTAATCATCTGAATTTAAGCCAATCTAAGAAATAACATAAGTTACAATTATGCAGGAAAATATGTTGTATCGTTACTAGAAATATTGAGCAAGCAAAGAGGACTAGATGGACAAACATAGATTAAGCTTCTATAATTATAAAATTACATATCCTATATATACATATATTTGATAATTATCAACTCCAACGCTATTCCAGTAAAAGCTTAGAACTGCACTCTCGAACTATATAAAATTACGACGCTTCAACAAACTAATCATCCTGACATATCCTAATGTGTAACATTCCTATAGGATAGTCATAATCCGCTTAAGGATAAATTTTGTTTTACTTTCTCAATTATTTTTATTTTATGTTCCATTATCTCACTATTGGAATTCTTACTATCTATAAATAGTATACTATTCAGTTACACATATGTATCTAAATAGTTAAGCGCTCTAGTCTTTTAATTACAGGATAATGCCTATAAAAGAATATCATTAACTCTACAAAAAACCTATAGATTCTATATCTATGAATCAAAAGTCTACGTCAATCAAAAGTCATGTCTCCAACGTATCAATATGCATACCATCATTTAATTCAAGATGTCACCCTTTGATACATCAAAAGACACAAGTCAAGAATATAGGCCCATTGATTCATTTTAGGATTAAGATGCAACACATATGGTTGTCTTAAGTGAATGATTTAAACAAAAGAAATTATTAATTAAATCAATTCAACTTTTGTCTTAATCCATTATATCGTCACCTATGATAATATACCAATATTTCTATTCGTGGAGTCTAACTCCAATGACCAAAACAAGTCATTTCCCATTAGGGATGTAGACAACATAACAATCTTAGCATGAATAAAGCATCCAACTTTGTTCTCTCAAATGCAAACCTTATCATTTAGACTCTCACCTTTGAGATTCATGTCCTCCGCGTAATCTGTCTATCATATGCATGATCTTAAAGTTTAGATTAACAGTCTCGGACTTTTGTTTGCTTATTATATATTTAACATAAATGAACATAAAGAGAACAATATTTGATATATGAAAATAAATAATAAACTCTTAATTGATTTAATGTCTCAAAAAAACTATTATATCATTTAATCTCTAGGGCACCATGTTTAACAGCTGCAACCCTGTCGCGAGCCCATCGTAGAAGATTGTGACCCACCAACGAAAGATCACAACCCACAGTTGAAAGATTGCGACCCTATTGTTGCAATTCTCTGACGATAGTGAACACCTAGGTGCCACCGTCTCATCACAAACCTAAGTGCTTCCATCTCTTAACATATCACAAAAAAACCACAAAAAATGGGAAAGCCAACGGATCTCACCACGACAATGTTGAATGGTTAGGGCAAAGAAGATGATCTCATCAGATCAAATTGATGGCGGAGTGAGAGAGATGACTCAAGGAAGAAGAGAGAGAGATTGGGGGTGGGGATGCTGGAGGAAGGAAGGAGATTGGCCATAGGGGTGGCAGGACTGGAGTAGAGATGTTTTTCTTTTTCCTTAGTTTTTTTTAGTTTAAGAGATTTCTATTTTTTATTTTTTATTTTTTTATGTTTTAATTTTAATTTTTTTAAAAAATATATATTAGTTATTTTACTAGAGTACCGCTATTAGAGTAGTCACATGCTCCTCATGTCGGGCTAAATTTAACGATTAGCCGTCAAAAATGGTCTCTCAGCAACTAAAATGAATAGTTGGGGACTGAAAAATAAAAAATAAAAAAGAAATAAAAAAGGGTTGGGGACCAAAATCTTTTTTTCGCAAAAGGTTGGCAATCAATCGAGCAATTTACCCTAAAAAAACCTAAAACTTGTTAATAAATTGCAGACTAATAACAAGGAGTCATGTTTTCCCTAATTCAACATGCATTACAAATAATACAAAAAGAATAAAAGTATGATATATACATTAATATTATAAATTTGTCTTTTATTTTGGCTATCTTCCCGCAATTGAATAGTTAATTGATCTCTAAAGTCACTCATATATTATCGGCCTATAGTAATAGCACGAATGAATTTGGTTTCTTCATGTCCATTATTATGTCTTACATGTCTTCGTTGTCCTTAAAGCTTAATATTGTCAATGAGTTCATCAACATCATATATCGCAAATAAAGGATTATCTTATGCATGCAAATAAATCCCTGGTCTCCTCATGCAAAAAAGCAATAAGAAAATTCACTTTCTTTGGCGGTCATGTAGCATGTTCCTCACTATTACACATCTATCAATTTGATCACATTTGTAAGTTACTGCATTTCCATTTTGAGCTGTGATTAAAAAAAAAAAAGCGGGGCATGTGTTTAGGTTCTTATCCACATAAGATCAAGACGTGTATAAATCAGTTGAAATCCTTAAGAGTTCCAAAGCTATTAGAACTGACACTCATATAGATGACAACAAAGGTATTAGCATTATCTAATCTTATAAAACATTTAACCTGAAATTGGACATACATCATCGCCTTTATACTAATCTCAAACCAAGGTAGCACAATTATTTGAAACATAAGCACAACATTAGAACAATATATGAACACAAGAACAATAATAATTTTTTTAATAGATAAACAATAAAGTCAGAGGCAAAACTTTAGAACAATATGTGAACATAAGAGCAATAATAATTTTTTAACAGATAAACAATAAAGTTAGAGGCAACACTCAACAGGAGAAATGAGATTTAAAAAAAAAGAAAAAGAAAAAGAAAAAGAAAATTGGCTTCAAAATCATATGCCAAACCCCAATCATAGCAGATAACTTTCTTAAACAATGTATCCAATATGTTAAACAAATTAAAATGCACTCAAAGGCAATACTCGATAGTAGGAAAACCACCATGAAAAAAAAGTAATATAGATAGCAAACCCAAAATCAAATAAAAAATAAATAGCCCAAGATCGTACATTAACACAACAACACATCAATTTCAAAACAAAAGCTAGATAACAACATTGATAGATCTAAGGAGAAAATCCAAAACCCACACATATCACAAAGCCAACATAAAACAAACCCTTAACAAAAATGGAAAACAGGATCATCAACAAAATCCAAAAGGTTAAGAATGGCAAATCAGAGGCCATAATCACTAAGGAAAAAAATTCCAACAAAATCAAATGTAAAGAAATCATACGCCAATCACACAAATCTTCAACGTAAATGGAAATTACAAGACACATACATTGTCAACTTAGGAAAAAAGAAAGTTGAAGCAAGAACCAACAAGACCCTCGTAAAATGAGTGACCTTGGAGAAACAAATCCAAACTTGATCACCAAACCCGACCAAAACCCACAACTGATGTAGCAACCCACAAGTTTAGAAGAGAGAGAGATCATTTAGAGAGGGGTCCGAGGGGTTAGAAGAGAGATAGGTATAAAGAGTAGAGAGAGAGGTTGAGGCAGTTTAGAAGGTCGAGGGTTTTTTGAGACAGAGAGAGACAGTGAGAGAGAGAGAATGAGGAAATGAAAATGATAAAATTTTGTTTTCATTTTTGATATAATTTTTCAAATTTTTTTAGATTTGTTTTTGTTTTGTTGGCCTAAAAGTTAACCGAACACTATTTTAAAATTATTTTATTTTTTTTAAATGACAAAACATTTTAAAAATAAAACTAAAGGGGCCTTTAAATTTTTAAAACTTTTTGAAGTAAATATCAGGTTTTAAAAATATTTATAGTAAATAATAGTAAAAAAAAATTTACCAATGAAATTTTTTTTACTCATAGTAGATAGATAAAATATTTTTATCAGGTAAATTTAAATTTTCTATTTGCTGTTATATCTTAGAAATATTTTCAAAACCTATTATTTAATCTACTAAGTTTTGAAAAAGTAATATTTACTACAATTTCAATAAATATATCTAATATTTGATTCGTAGTTTAAATCTTTTTTCTATACTATTTTTTCTTATGAAAATTGGAATTTTTGCTAAAGCTTTCTATTTAAACCTATAAACCAAATAGACGATTATCAATACCAAATTAGTTTTACAACTTCATGCAATAGGATTTGAAATCAAAATATCCTCTTTTTAAACAAATTTTTTATAAATGTCACATAAGTTGAAGTGTGATATAACTTAAACATGTTACATGAGTGGTAGTTTGATAAATTTTTTTTATGTGTGGTATGAATAAACATATTTTTTTAAAAAAGGTTTGCACACATGCTTAAACATGCTAGCTTTATGAATGATTCTCTTCCAATTGCTAATCGACAACATCAAAAGATGAATCAATTTTCTCTCAAACTATCTAATGTAAACATGGTTGAACCACCAACTACGAATATTTTCAGTTTAAATGCATGGTGTTTGGGAAGCCTGAGTGCATTCAATTATATCACAAATGTGGTCCCCCATCTCTTGAACAACCTAATGTATATGAACTTCATAAATTCCACTCTTCTTACGCTCATCCCTAAGATCAAAAAACCTTCAGAAGTGAATGATAATCGTTCAATCAGTTTGTGCAATGTTATCTACAAGTTTTTTTTCCTTTTTTTTTTTTTTGCTTACAAACAAAGAGTGCTGCAATTTGATTAAACAAAATTAGAGATAGCAGTTGTAGTTGCTGCCTCCTCAACATAGAAGTAAGTAGAGCTTGTATGAGACAAAGCCCATTTACAAAGTAAATCAGCACTCGCATTCTTGGATCTTGGGATTCATTTGAAGAAATAAACTCAAATTTAACAACAACCAAAAGCATAAATCTAACTAAACCAACAGACCTTCTATACGTAGTGATCCAAGCTTTGTTCAAGAAATTGACTGAGGTCATGGAGTCACTAAGGATAACTATTAAATGCCAACAAATTGTAAGGCTGTTATCATTGGACCCATATTAGATTTTGCCAACAACTCTATTCTAGCATTGAACTTGCATTTTCATGATTTTCTCTGCACAAAATAGTGAATCTGGCTTCCAAGTGGGAACTCCAACCACCTTTTTCCCATTGCTCTAGGTCACATCTACGTAGACATAAACTCCTGCTTGATGTTCATGTTAGTGACCCAAGTCATGATCATGAAGGGCATAGCGTTGATGCTCTTGAATGGATCAACATCACGTGTGGCTGCACACTGTAATCGGACTGCCCTCCCAGCCCTTGAGTATCCTGCTATGGTCATACTTATAATAAGAGGGGACGCCTTGGAGTCAAAGGGGCACCAGTATGGTGCTTGTTAAGGGCTCTCTGATACTCAAGTCAAGTACTTGTTCGGTATAGAGAGAGGTAGGGAGTAGGCAAAAAAGTCCATTTACTTTTGGGGTAAAATTAGTGTTCTTTTGTATAGTGTCTGACATGGACCGTGTATGAGGCGAGTTTGCCTAGTGACCTAGGTGTATTATTGTACGACGCCAAGCTGGTAGGTAATAGGTGTCATGATCTCCGAATAAGGGGGATTGCCATGCGGAAGGCTGAGATGATATCACGTGGTGGTTTTTTGGAAAAGTTTCATTCCTTCTAATGGAAATGTAGTGATGTCCGATGAGGAGCTTGGCCTGGTTAGGTGCCAGCCAGACCACAACAACTGACATGGCCTATCTTTTTCCTTAGACCTGGTAGTCGACAGACCTATATGGTTTGCCTAATCAGTAGGGCCCTGGTCAACAAAGGCTCTGTATGTTGTGGCACAAACAAGTTCACCCCAACAAACTAGGAAACTGCTTGGCATATTCCTCCCAGGGAGGTAATTGGCAAAGTCATCTGAGAACATCCCCAACACGGTCTAACCCTTTGTTATTTTAATTTATTTATTATTATTTATTTAGCTTTTAAATGATAATAAATATATAAAAATAAATTTAAATGATCCAATATACACGTATTTTCTAAAGAGTGTCAACCAAAGGATATCTCTGAACTGTTGTAAAGCTTCAAAAAAAAAAAGGCTTTGTTTCATATATGCCTTTTGATGGTAGCATACACCTTGATGGTGGGTGTCTATATATATCACGGAAAATCCAGAGGGTCCTTAAGTCTTCGTACTTATTTAGAAATACATCATCTCTCTAAATTATAGAAAAGTTTAGAAGATTCTCTTCTTTTCATATGAAATTGCTTCAGGAATTTTTACAAAGATATTATGTGTTCTTACTGTATTTGTCAATCGTTGGAGGTTAGATGTCCTTTCTTTCATATTTTTGCATTTAGATGACTTTTATGTAATTTAGATTCATGCCTAAATGTTTATACTCATAATTCTATATATGTAAATTTCTAACATTTAGTATCAGAGTATCGTTTTTACTCTGCCTTGATATGCTTGAATGGAGTTTAAGGGAGCTTTTCAAAATACCCAAAACTTTGTTGTATTTGAAATCATTTTTTGATAATTTTGATGAAAACTAACATTAGAAATCATTAAGAAATTGATTTTCTAACATTTCTAGGCTTTTAAAACTTTAATTTTGGTGCAAATAAGCTATAAAACCAACTAGATCTGCAATTGGACCAATTTTGGGTCAAATTTAGGCGAAGAAGACCCAATTCAGGTGGAAAACTCCATTTCAGGGGCAAAAAACGACATGTCGTTTTGGCCCCTAGAGGGCGCATTTTCAGACAGTCATTTTTTATTGAGAAAAACGACACATCATTTTGCTTAGGTAAAGGCCGCGTTTTCTGAGTATAAAACGACATGTTATTTTTCATTGAGAAAAACAAGATGTTGTTTTACTTGGGGCGAGCCTATTGTTGTCATTTCAAAACGATATGTCATTTTCAGATGGCATATTTGACCCAAAAAATCCAAAAAAAAAAATTATGTTTTTATAATTTTTTTAGAATTTTAATTTGGGTATTTTGGAAAATTGTTTTTTAATAAATTTAAAATTAATTTTAATGAAATCCAAAATTTTATTATTTATGTTTAAATAAAATTTTGGAAATTTATTTTAGATATGGTTATGAATTTGTGCATAATTTATTTTGCATGTATTCTTTAATTGTTATTTTTAATACATATAAATTCATGAATATTTTATGCATGAAAATTAAATGTTTTGAGTGATTTATATAATTTTAGTTAATTTAACAGTAGCCATAGCATCTTAGCTTATATTAAAATTATACATTAAGTTTTTTAAATCACATGTAATTAAACAGACATTAATTGTAACTAATTATGTTTGGTATAATAAAATTATCCCACAAAAAATTATATTATATTAAATATGAGTAGTTAGGATAAAATATTAAATTATTTTCGTAATTTGCCCACAAGGTTTAAAAAATAGAATATAGTTTAATAGTTTCATCAAAAGGTTATATGTGAATCAATATGAATTACAAACTTAGCCCATTGGTAGTTTTTATATGTCATATGATTCATAATTTTTGTAGCATGATTTACATTGGTAAAACATGTCATATAGTTATAAGCTTCAAATTTTTGTGACATGAGCATGTATGCTTGATGCATTGCAGTAATTCAACCTGTTAATTTATCTGATATGAAATGTAATATTCCTGAGCTTAAGGGTGATAACTATAAAGTATGGAAGGAGAAGATTCTCCTTTATTTGGGATGGATGGACATTTTCTATGCCATAACGAAAGATGAACCACCCTTTATCATTAAGACCAGCACTCCAGATGATGTTGATCGATATGAAAAATGGGAGCGATCAAATCATTTCTCAGTTATGTTCATAAAGACCAAAATCTCTGCTGGGATTAGGGATTCGGTTGATCAATATGATAATGTCCGAGCACTACTGTCCATTGATGAGCATTTTAAGTCTTCAGATAAGGCATTGGCAAGCACCCTGATCATGCAGTTTTCATCCTTGCAGCTTACGGTATAAAAGGCGTGCGTGAGCATATCATGCACATGAGGAACATTGTGGTTTAATTAAAAATGTTTTAGATTAAGATGTCTGATTCATTCCTAGTACATTACATTTTGAACACTCTACCCTCTAAGTATGGTCCTTTTAAGATCTCCTATAACACATAAGAACAAATGGTCAATTAATGGGTTATTGACCATGTGTGTTCAGAAGGAGGAAAGACTCATTACAAAAGAGGGAGAGAAAGTAAATTTAGCAACCTAGGGTAATAAGAAGAAGTTTCAGACCAAGCAAAAGGGGAAAGGCAAGGTTCTTCCCCAACCAGATATTAAAAAGGAGTCTAAGTGCTTCTTTTATAAGAAGAAGGGGCACATAAAGAAAAGACTGCTCTAAATTCTGGGAATGGCTTGATAAGAAAAGTACTCAACTCTCAATTGTCTATTATGAATGCAATATAATTGATGTTAATTATAACACATGGTGGATTGACTCTGGTTCTACAATCCATTTTACTAATTCTTTGCAGGGATTGCAAGACCTATGGATGTATGTTATGTGACTTATTTTAATTATCTACTGGAATTTTTATGGTTAATGAAAAATTTGATAATTTATATATATGTTAGTTATGCCCCTGCAAAGTCTCATGCCTTAATTGTGTATGAATTGTGATTTATTGAGTTGTAAAGCCTTAGTGGCCAGGCAAGTTCTACTTTTGTAGTTAACATGAACATTCCAAATGATTAGTATAATGCATTTGTATACTTGCATTTCTTATGATAGAAGTATGAATGAAGTTATATGATGTTGGATGATTTCATGAAGATGAGCATTTATTGTATGTGTGTAAATGAATGTATGACATGAACATGCTAAGAAGTGAGCACATCAAGATCGTAGTGATGTCGTCTAAAATTAAGGTTTAATAAGCTAATCAAATAAGTGCATTCTCATCTACAACATGATGAAGTTTATGAAAAGTTTGAAATATATATTCATGATGGTTTTGTGATAATTTTTATGATGATTATATATGATGTTTCATTATGAAAGTTTTGATGTATAAAAAAAGGTTATGCATGTTTTGATAATGACGTATTTCAAGGTATAAAAGTATATATATATATATATGTATCACCTAAATAAGTGTTGCACACCTATGTTTATATTATGTTCATGTTTATGATGTCATGTTTGGTTTGGGATTAGCTACCCCTCTCTTCTCATGACGGTGCGCCTACAATGGTGATAATGGTGCAATACTTGAGCCCTTAAAGATAAAATGAAAAAAAAATTAATATGGATAATGTAACGAAAGATATGTTCTATATAAAATTGTGTCAAGTGCACTATTGTGATAATGATGGTTATGAATATGATGTTGCATAAAGAATATTCATAAAATGCTTTATGTTATGAGCTAGGAAGTGTACTTACTAAGTTTTGACTTACTTAGTTTATAATCATAGTACAGATAAAGGTAAAAAGATCATGGATTAGGTAGAGAGCAAGGATGGGCGCGTGAGCTATACATGATAGATTGAAAATGGAAGACGCTAAGAAAAGAAGTTTTAAATTTCATAAACTATGTTTTTACTACTTTGTATGTTTACTTCCTGCACTTTGAGATATTAAGACATGTTTTTAATTATCTTGACTTTTGTAGAAGATCGGCCTACTAATCGCTATTGAGTGGTCTGCCAGTATTGGTATTGACTTGTCGATTATTCTATATCGGCCTACCGATCTTAATGATTAAAAAAAACGGTTTTTGTAGAGCCTCGGATGGCCTGCTAGTAGTTGAAGTTCGGACTGCTGGTTATGTTCGGCTTGCTAGTGTCCGGAATTTGGCCTATCGAACTGTGAACAGAATTATTTAATGATTCAAAATTTTATTTGCATTATGGCTTCATTAACTTGGTATTGATGAATTGTTTAAATAAATATGAAAGGTTTTGAAATATTGATATTTAAAAAAAATGTATATAGGGATCTTGGGATATATTTCTAAACTATGTTTTAAATTAAAATAGTTTATCTAAATAATAGTAACGCAGATGAATGTAATGATATCTGTGACGTCTGTAAGGGGGCATTACATTCCTAAACACCATACTCTGCGTGGAATTCCTCTCAAACATTATCGAAGCCCTTTGCCATACTCTCTTGAACCTTGCTAGTCTCCTTTTCCATGGCATCGTCTTGACCTTCCATGCATTTTGTGACCATTGCTAAGATCAAAGAGAGCTTTAATACCAAAATTTAAAACAAGGAAAGAAATAGAAGAAAATGAGAGAAATATCAAGAACAAGAGTTCTCAACAAGTTATTTTTATTGAATGGCAACTAAATTTGAGTCTTAGTAGTAAATCTCCCAAACAAGATCCAATAGTCAATTCTTGCCTGAAAAACCTTATTCCGACTCAGCCCTCTACATATAAGTTCACCTAAAAACTAAAGACTAACTTCTTACTAATGTTTCTCTAATCACAGTTAGTTACAACCAAATTTCCACTAAGTAGGAGGAGCTCTTGTGATGGTCGACCTCGTGACCTAAGCGACGGAGCAATCTCACGATAGATACCTCTTGGAAAACAATTTGTAATAGAATTTTAAAATTTTTAAATCAAAGTCTTTTTCAAATAACAAGTTTAACATGCTAAGTATATAAATTAAGAAAAGATCTTACATACCTTTTTAGTAGACTGAAGGCTGTAGAAATTCTAACTAGAGAAGAACGTTCAGGAAGAGCCTCAAGTAACTAGTCTTCCTTGTTATTCTTTTTTCATGATTGGAATTCGGGTGGTCGTACGTCATATAGTTTTTTCTTCGATGACCTCTCCTTACAACCACTTGAGAAAGCTAAGAGCTAAGGGTCTAGATGTTGAACAATAGCTCTTTGGGAGTTTTAGAGTTTCTCTCACTAGAATATTCTCTCTATACTTCTCGAATGATCTGAGAAAAAAATGAAAAATAGTCCCCTTTATATAGTGGTCGAATTTGGGGTCTATCCCTATCTAGTTAGGCTTTAAAATTTGGGTCAACTTCTGATAAAAAACATGTAATAGAATTATCGCACGCTCGGCCTGCCAAACTCTACGATCGGCCTGTCGAACTAGCAATACCTACCCGCCAAACTTAACAACCAGCCTACCGACCGAGCAATAATCTAGAAATCTCAAAATATCTTATTGCATACAAAAATCTTAGATAGAGCCTCAGTTTTAATTCTGTTGAAAATCTTCCAAAGTTAGTATCCAGATTCTAAGGACTAAATAAGGAAATATTTTAGCTGATTAATAGCTATAGAATCAGGATTTATTGGTCTAATGGGCTGTAATTTGACAGCTTTTTTACTTTCCTAGTTTAGTTTTCTTTCCATAATTAGATTAGGAAAACCAATCGCAGTACTAGTATATATGTAGCATCTGTGCATCATTTTTATTTAGAGAAATAAAAAATATTCAATATTCTCTCAAAACTTTCACTCAAAACTTTTACTTTTTCTCAAAACTTTCATGGTATCAAGAGCCCTTCTGATCCTAGGGCTAAAACCGTCCCCGTACTGCCATCAGTAACCACCCCATGGCCTATCCACCACCATGCATCTGTATAATTCGCCGTCTGTACAGTCGTTGTCTGTATAGCCCGTCGTACAGTCCCATCCGTAGAAGTCAGTACATCATCATCTGACAAGTCCATACATCGCCATCCATACAAGACCCCCGTGTAGTCACCGATTGTCACACGACCATACAGATCGTACGCTCATGTGGTGAAATTCAAAATGGCCATAGAAAAACTCAGTTCCTCTTCCACAACATCTGACGTCACCTCTCATCAAAATGCCACTGTCTCCAATCCTAGTGGAATGTCAGACAGCAATCAAGTCCTCATTACAAGACACAAACTCATTAGGAACAATTATGTCTAATGGTCCCAATCTATGATGATGTTCATTTGTGGGAGAGGAAAAGATGATTATCTCACTGGGGAAGTTGCCATTCTAGAGAAGAATGATCCATGATATGGAAGACCGACAATCACTTGGTAATGTCATGGTTAATAAATTCCATGAACAATGAGATATGTGAGAATTTTCTTCTATATGGGATGGCAAACAAGATTTGGGATGCTGTGAGAGAAGCATATTCAAGTTCTAAAAACACCTCAGAACTTTTTGAGATCAAAGCCAAACTACACGATCTCCGACAAAAAGATCTTACTGTTACTCAATATTTCAACACTCTCACCCGACAAGAAGATCTTACTGTCACTTAATATTTTAACACTCTCACCTGCTATTGGCAACATCTCGACATGTTTGATGTCCATAATTGGAAGTGCCCTAAAGACACAACCCTATATAGAAAGATTGTAGAGCGAAAATGGACATTCAAATTCCTTTTTGGTCTCAACAAAGACCTGGATGAAGTTTGAAGGAGAGTAATGGGAACCAAACCTCTTCCAAGTATTCGAGAAGCTTTTTTTGAAGTTCAGCGTGAAGAAAACAGAAAGAAGGTTATGATGGGATCCCAAAATTCCACTTCAGGCCTTGAAGGATCTGCCCTTGTAGTAGGAGGACCACCGCCAAGTAATAATGAAAATTGACAAAGGAAAGGGAGACCTTAGTGTGATCACTGTTGTAAACCTGGACATCTTAAGGAGACTTGTTGGAAAATTCATGGCAAAGCCACTGATTGGAAGCCATCAAGATCACCTAATAACAGAGAAAACCGTGCCAACATTGCAGCCACCTCGAATGACAACTCAGCCTTAACTAAATCAAGTCCCTTCACCAAAGAGCAAATTGAGGTTCTGCAAAAACTTTGCAGCCAAAATGCAGTCTTTGGTTCTCAGTCTCAATCGAGTAACTTTGTGTCTAGAACTAGTATGTTAGCACAAAAAGGTAATTCCTCATTGGCCCTTATCATTGACAAATGGCACACAAAACCATGGATTATTAATCTAGGAGCATCAGATCATATGACAGGAGATACAACAGCATTTTATAAATACAGTCCATGCAATGGAGACTCTATAGTCTGAATTGCTGATGGTACATTATCCAAACTTGAGGGAATTGGTTCAGTTAAGATTACCAAGGATCTAACCCTAAATTCCATTCTCCATGTTCCTGGTTTGGATTGTAATTTACTTTCCATTAGTAAATTGACTCGTGATCTAAACTGTGTTACTAAGTTTTTCCCAAACTTGTGTGAATTTCAGGAATTGGATTTAGGGAAGACGATTGGCAGTGCTAAGATATGTTCGGGACTCTATCTCTTCAAGGACCATACTCCTTAAGAAGACAAGTTCAAACTACAAGTGGTGTCTCTTTTAAAATTCAGTTTGTTTTAAATTCCTACGTCAATAAAGATAGTGAAATTATGTTATGGCACTTCCTAAATTTTATATATTTAGAAAAACTTTTTCCTTCAATGTTCATCAATAAAAATCCGAAACATTTCAAATGTGAAATTTTGTCAATTCTCCAAGCATACTCGTAATACCTATCCCAGTCTTTCATACAAACCATCTCGTCAATTTGCCATGATTCATAGTGATGTGTGGGGTCCCTCAAGAGTGAAAAATATAACAGGAACTCGATGGTTTGTATCATTTGTTGATAATCACACTAGGCTGACCTGGATATTCCTCATGAAAGAAAAATCAAAAATAGGTCAAATTTTTCAAAACTTCAACAACATGATACAAACACAATTCCAAACCAAGATTTAAGTCTTAAAAACTGACAATGCCAAAGAACACTTCAAATCTATTTTGGGTTCTTATCTCCTAGGACAAGGCATAGTTCACTTAAGTTCTTGTGTTGATACTCCTCAACAAAACGGGGTAGTAGAAAGGAAAA
>CAMOHE010056226.1:13092-33750 GCA_946598075.1 Artocarpus hirsutus | reverse complement strand
AGAAGACCAGTTGGTTGAGGCTATTCTGGAACGTTACTTCTCTACACTATTTTCAGGAGCTTTTCGACGAGTAAGAGGTTAGTAAGATCAGGTTAATTTATACATATAGCATGTCAAACTTATGTTTTGGAAAATACTCTGATTTAAAATTTTTAAAATTCCGCTGCGTATTATTTTTCCAACATACAGAGACTTCTTAGTGAACTTAGAGTATCAAGTGAAAAACCTATCAAGATGTTCTGTGACAACCAAGCTGCTCTCTGTATTGCGAAGAATCCAGTGCACCATGAGAGGATGAAACACATCGAAATCGATCGATACTTCATCTCAGAAAAGATTGAAAAAAGAATTATGCAGCTGATCTACACTCCTATGAAATCTCAAATAGCAGACATTCTCACTAAAGCTCTTCCAAGAACTAACTTTGAAGAACTGAGTCACAAGCTGTGTTTGTATGACATTTACAACGTAGCTTGATGGGGAGTGTTGAAAATCTTCCAAAGTTAGTATCTAGATTCTAGGGACTAAACAAGGAAATATTTTAGTTGATTGACAACTATAGAATCAGGATTTATTGGTCTAATGGGCTATAATTTGATAGCTTTTTTACTTTCCTAGTTTAGTTTTCTTTCCATTATTAGATTAAGCAAACCAATCGCTGCACCAATATATATGTAGCATCTGTGTTTTATTTTTATTTAGAGAAATAAGAAATATTTAATATTCTCTCAAAACTTTCTCTCAAAACTTTCACTTTCTCTCAAAAACTTTCAAATTTAAATAACCCAATAGAGAAGTAACCTGATTAAAACAGTCATATATAAATAATCTTATATCAAATAAAATATTATCCCAATAATTCAACATGTTTATCTCGAATTACTTCAACCAATAAACCAACATGAATATTAGTCCAATTTATCGAATTTTAGTCAATCTAATAATTAACATAAGTCACAATATATAGAAAGAACATGTCGTATCGTTACAGGAGTTATTATGATCTAGCAAAGGGGACTTGATGGACATATATAGATTAAGCTTCTATAATAATAAAATAACATATTCTAGATACATATATTTTATAATTATCAACTCTAACACTATTTCACTAAAAGCTTAGAGTTGCACTTTCGAACTATATAAAATTACGACGCTTCAGTAAGCTAATCATCTATGACATATCACAATGTGTAACATTCCTATAGGATATTCATAATTGGCTTAAGGATAAATTTTGTTTTACCTTCTCAATTATTTTGATCTTATGTTCCATTATTTTACCATTGGAAAACTTACTATCCATAAATAGCATACCATTTGGTTACACCTATGTATCAAAATGGTTAAGCGCTCCAGTTTTTCAATTATAGGATAATGCCTATAAGAGAAAATCAATAACTATACATAAGAGCTATGGATTCCATATCTATAAATAACGAGTCTACGTCAATCAATAGTCATGTCTCTAACGTATCGATATACATATTATCATCATATTAGGATGTCATCTTTTGGTACATCAAAAGACACAAATCAAGAATACGAGCCTATTAATTTATTTTAGGATTAATACATACCACATGTGATTATCTAAAGGGAATTAATTTAAACAAAAGGAATTATTAATCAAATCAAATTAACTTTTTGTACCGATCTAATATATCAATATCCTCTATGACAATATACTAATGTTTTTACTTGCAGAGTCCCACTCTGATGACCAAGACAAGTCGTCTCCTGTTAAGAATGTAGACCATATAACAATCTTAACATGAATAAAGTGCTCAAATTTATTCCCTCGATTACAACCTTATCATTTAGACTATCACCTTTAAGATTCATGTCTTTCGCATAATCTGTCAATCATATGCATGATCTTAAAAGTTTAGACTAATAATCTCAGACTTTTGTTTCCTTATCATATATTTAACAGAAATGAATATAAAGAGGACAACATTTGATATATGAATAATAAATAAACTCTTTATTGATTAAATGTTTCTAAAAACTTATAACATTATTTAGTCCTTAGGGCATCTAGTCTAACAATACCCACAGACCATCGTGACCTTGCATGTTAGTGATGTGTCCTAGGCCAATCATGTAATGATCACATTTTGACTTTGTTATATTTGCATTTTATTAATAAAGAGGCATTTTTATTATTGTTTTTGATTCTAATTTCATGAATGGTTAATTCTGTCTAAGGTCATCAAGTATGTGACTTGATAGTAAAACTCTTAGGTGGAAATTGAATTCTATTCTAAATTATCCTTAGTCGATCATTATTATTGGGATAATAATGAATAAAGACTAGTATGAAGCTTGGCTAATGATTATGTTTTACTAATCATGTACATGAGATACTAAGTCAACTCATAGATACATATTTGAGAAATGATGTATTGGATCGATCCGCTATGAGAATACTGCATGGATAATTGTCATAAGTGCTTCTCATCATAATAGTATTATTCTAGTCCTCTGACCTGAAATCACCATTGTTTCTTACATGACAAGTTTTATATTTTGACACATTTTAATATTATCTTTAACAGGATGATGGAATGGATTGTTGTTGGACATAGAGTGAATCATGTGAGGAATGTGAATGATTAAGAAGGAATTTGTCTCTTATTTATTATGAGAAAGATATCTATGGGCCCCTCGATAAGTTAGACTGAAGAAAAATATATGGCCATACTGGAATGAATTAATAAGGGTTGTCAATATCAGTTTACTTAAGATCAAGAAATAATATGATTGAATAGTAAAAAGATGACATAAACCATGCCTTATGTTCAATCAAGGTATCTAGTGACAGAAGGACTTTAATACTTATTGTGGATTAGGTTATGTCAGATTATTGATATTCGCATAAGTTGGGTAATCATAATGTCTTGTTAGAGGCCGCTTATGATTTGTGGGCCAGAAATAGAATTTCAAGGCCACTACCAACGTTATGTGAACCTACAGGGTCGCACACTTAAAACAAAAAAAAAATGAATTTTTGAGTTTATTGTGTCTAGGTTCAATGAACCTGATAATGTCCATATTCGATATACTAGATATGTTTAGGTTTATTAAATCTAACATTATCTAGATTCCATGAATCATATTTGAATTACAGTTTACCTTAGTTAAAATCTGACTCTATCTCGAAGTCAATATATATATATATATATCTATTTTAGGGTTTTTGGCCGAATTAGATGAGAAAAGGTATTCTCTTATTCTAAAAGGAAAAAACATTAAAAATCCTAAAATTGAAAGTCATTTTAACGCACGGAGAGGGTGCTAGCACACCAATTTGGTTTTTTACAAGTTTGTTCGTGTGGATACTTATAGAGGGCGTTGTTCTAAGTAATAATGTCTGAATCCAATCTTGAATACAAAAGCTCGAGTTAGGGTGTCATCGAAGTGAACTCGCTCTCTTCCTTCCAAAAATCTTGCCCCTTTTGTCATCTTGGTAAGATTCTATGACTTTCTTATCAATCTAATTGAATTGCATGAATCTTGCGAGGGTTTTGTGGGAATTAATTTTGATTTTTTGCTGCTTATTTTAATCACAAAATCCAACAAAACCCAACATTGCAAGCATGACAGAATCGTTGCCCTTAAACTACAATTGTGATGAAGACCCATGTTGGGGCAACTCCATTGCGATGTAGTCTATTGCAAGCTTTGTTGGGTCGTGATTATGAGCAAGGACGCGAGGCCGTTTAAAGTAAATAAGCATGGTATGCAAGGCCGTCGTGAGTAACCACCGTTGTGACGAGATCAAGGGTAGCAGATCGATGGCTAAGGGCATTGACCCCTGTCACCCATAGGAGGAGGACCCTCTTGTGATAGACCTTTTATTTGAATCGCAAGGGAACGTGATTAATTCTACCATGGAATTGCTAGGGAACTTCGACAACCCACCACCACTCGACCTCGACGAACTCTCAACCTAAGAAGTATGAGACCCTAGATTCAGCATCGTCATCGATGGAATTGCGTTGTAACGGGGTCATGATCGAACCCTAGATTTGGCATCGTCATCAACGGAATCGCGATGCAACCCACTCTTAGGTTGCGAGGGCCGTTGGAGTGGAGGAGAAGTTGGTGCCGTGTTTTTTTTTTCTAAGTAATTTTTTTTTTAATTTTTTTGAAGTAATTTTTTAATTTTGGATTTAAATGATATAAGGTATTTGGTTTCTTTTGAGATCAGTGAGTTTGTTGAGTTTTAAACAGTGAGATATTGATCTAATGGATGAAAAAGGGTCTTATTGATAAGAGATTTCAATGGGTCTTAGCATTTGCCTTATATAAATTGCTTATTATTATTCATTTCGAAGAATATAGAAATAACCTACACGAAAATAAGAAGGGGGAAATAGTAAGCGGTGACAATAAAAAAAATGAAAAAAACTTAAAATTGAAAATTCTTAAAAAAACCCAGTGTGCAGATCTTCCCTTTCCTTTTTCAGTGATGCCATGGTGTTGACGACGACTTGGAGGAGGCAAGTGTGATCGACGATATGAGGCAGAGGATAACCCCCTTGGCTCTGCGATTCTAAGACAGCCCATCGCAACGATTGTGGGTCACGATTCGCAAGGCTTGCGATGGTGACCACCGAGGCGGCGATAGGGTTTGCGATTCCATCTTGACCCTCGCGATCTTGCTCGTGACAGCGTTGCTCTCGACGGATCACGTTGCGACGGCAGCCTTGCTCGTGATCGACCCATCAACTTAACCGCGCTCTTGACAGAAACCACCATTGGAATGAGCAAGAAATTCCAAGGCTCGTCACGACCATTCCATCTTGAAGTTGCCCGTGAGGGTCGCGGAGGTCCTCACCAATGTCGCGAAGGTCTGTCACCATGGTCACGACCACCTTCTATCACACAGCAATGATTGATTTCAGAAGCAAGGTTCACCAGCTGAAGGGGGAGGGGTTTCATTTAGTATTTAGTATTTTTTATTTATTATAATTTTTGAGGTTTTATTTTTAATTTTTTAGATAACAGTTTTTAGATTTTTTTGAGTATTTTTAAATTTTTTGGTAATTATTTGATTAAAAAAAGATGGTTATTACGTGTGATTAAGTCTCTTTTTACTTCTATTTTAATATGATTTTGTACCCTTGATCTTAAATAGAACAACCTAAAAAAATAACTTCTTGTTAATTGATAAAATAAAAGAAGCTTTATCAATAAGAACCTTCAGTCATCCCCTATCTAACAACACGTGCATCATATGAATGGGTGACGATTATCGACTACAAAGAATATAGAAATAAACTATAGGAAAATTAAAAATGGGAAACAGAAGCGAGGCCGAGGAGCGAGTGAAGAAGAGAACAGCGTGATGTGATCATACAAAAATTCTCAACTTAAACGACAACACGAAGAAAGAAAGAAAGAAAGAAGATTAATAAAAAGATTTAGGGCATTTTATCGGACTCAGAGTAGTGATTTGAAAGAGATGACGTTAGCAGCAGCACTGCGCTTGTCTCCTCGATCCTTCAATTCCGCCTCCAACTACTTCCCTTTTATCCGCTCCTCTGCTCTCTTCTCTCGCCAGGTATCATCATTACATTTATATATGTACATGTATATGTATGTGTATGTATGTATGTATGTATATGTCCCTTACTCTCTCTCTGATCTCCACGAAAACAGAAACAACCTTTTATCAAGTATTGGCAAGATCCATATGTGTTTTTCGTATTTCAATTGTTGGTTTTACTTCTTCCACTTACGGATTTCAATCTGACGTTTTTTTTGCCAAGGATTTTTTTTGATCTAATAATCTGTGTTATTCTGCTGTATCCGAAAATTTTCTTCTTGTTGAATTTTGATTAAATGCAAGTGTATGTATACGAATTTGATATTCTTGAGTAGAAAAATAATCGATTTTTTAATAGAAAATCACAAAATCCCATATATAGCTCGGGTGAAATTTGACATTCAATGTTGTAATTTCAAGATTTTTAGAAAGCATCGGTGATTTTCATTTCATTTAACTGGATTTGGAAACGTCATTAGTTTTCCACTGCCTCTGGTTCCTCTTTTGTTCGCTGTTGCATATGATTGTTGGGCAGTAAATGGTCTCTGCTTCATATATGATCAGGTGGTAATGGTATCCATGACAATTGGGCAAAAGGTTATGATGTTCATGGTAATTTAGGAAAAAGATATACGTCTAACTCCAGAGCGTGTGTGTGTATATATATTTTAAATTTATCTATTGACATATTCATGCATACAAAATTCGAAAGTGCGGTTAATTTCTATGCTAAATGAGTATGCTCTTGAGCTATCTTTTGGCAATGGGGTGGTTGGCTCTAGTATTATGTGCAACAACGCAATTCTTACTGTCGCTTGTGTGTGTGTGTGTATATATATATATATATTTTATATATATTACGAATTATAGTTATGGATGCAAAAATTAACAAGTGTGTGGGATTGGACGCCAGATAACCGTGGACGCCAAGAGTGTTGCTTCGCAGCTAAAAAGTTCTGGTCTATTACGTGCCCAGGAATAAGGCGGGAAGTGGACTGATGCATATGATGGGAAAACTATACAGGTCTGGAATATATTTCTTATCATCATCATCATCATCATCATCATCATCATCATTATTTTTTACTTTCTTTGAGGCTCTATAGTCTATATTAATTTTCTGTATCTTAATTGCTTATAACTACTTCGTTTTATAATCTGGAATTTTTCACAACAAAGATTTTGGAAATTATTGTCTCTTTTTCATTATTATTGTAAATATTATTGTTGTTGTAGTTTGTTTAAGTCCATTTTAGCTCTGTTGTATGCAGTTCATCAGGCTGTATGCTTGTTTGCATTCTTTTTTAGGATTTTAATTAGCGGTTTGTCCTTGTCTCACCTAAAATTTTGATTTTGGTTTGTTGCAATATATACAATGGCAATTGGTAGATGAAAAGAAATAACCATTTTTTTTTTCCTGAGTTGAGGAAAATGGCCATAAATCCATTATTCACTGTGCGAACTAATTAGGTTTGTTTTGGTAAATCCATGATTTACCAAGTAAATCCCCCAAAAGTGGTTGTTCCCCAAATCAACTATGATAGATTTACGATGTTTGATCTTTTCCTTTCTGTTTCCTTCATTGTTATTTCTCCCTGTAGACCACTTCTGGTGTCATTTTTTTTATTTATCTGTTTCAAACATAATTCCTATGTCTTTTATGGGAAATGGCAGGTTTCCAATCCAGCAACTGGTGATGTTATAGCGGATGTTCCATGCATGGGTCAGAAGGAAACAAATGATGCAATATCTTCAGCCTATGACGCGCATAAATGCATGTGACTTTTAATTATTCACAGTTCACACTGTCATTACACTTTGTCCTGCTTTAGCATATCATGTCTAAAGAAATTTTTTGCTCATCCCAATTTCTTATCCACAAGGCTAAAATGCTTATAGATTCTACCATATTACTCAAATGACCATCAAGGGTAATTTAATTTATTTACTTGTAACCAGTTCACTTCTCACAATTTTTAATTCGAGTTGAAGTGTGGCCTACATTGTCTCTTATTACCACTTTGTTTTGTTATAAGGATGACTCGAGTTCTTCAGAAAGTGTTCTGATGTGCCTAACTTTGACCTAAAAGGTCAAAAGATTAAAAAAGAAAAGAAAAAAAAGAAAAACTAGATTAAAAATCCTTTTGTCCCCTCTATTCTCTTTTATTATGTGATTGTTTAATTCTTGGTATTGTATGAGAGATCAAGAGTAATAATGTGATACAGGAGTGAGAGAGGGGAGGGGAGGTGGGGGTGTGGGGGGGATGGTGGACAAAAATATAGATATTGAACTAATAATTCAAATTGATAGGATTATCTGAGTTCCAAATTATCATGAGCGTCATTATACTACACGCTCCAAAGAGCTCAAATTTAATTTAGGTTCTTGAACACTAAGACAGTGACCTTTTCTTACCAACAAAATGAATTGGAATATATCTATAACCTAAAAGAGTGTATTTTTCTCATACTTACGGGATGACCAGCGTGAGCTACATGGTAAGAGCCCATAAGTAATGCTGTAAATGCATTAGAATGGTAATTTAAACACTGAATTGGATTTTTTATTCAATCTATTTTTTTAAGAAGATTCCTCTTTTATGTAATTAAGAACGATCTTACAAAATTCGTTCACTCATTTTGATTTCCATTTCCTGTAGCTTGGAGCAAACTTACTGCTACCGCAAGGAGCAAATGTCTGAGGAAATGGTATTGATGCAGCTCCGCGATTCTGTATCCAATTCTACTATATTCGTTTCTTCTTTGAAATTGTAAATGCTCTGACTTGACATTGCAGCTTTAAAGATTGACAACAATATACCGAAGCAATTGTGATCAGCCTTTAAATTTTCACTTGTTGATATTTTTAATAGTTTTGGGATCGTGATGTTTGAAATATAAAATTTAAAATGGATTATATAGAATGCTTATGCTTTGCATGGTCTCCTTTTGGGTACAAAAGTTCTTTGGTCTGGGTCCTATATTTGACTATTATTATTCATTTAATTTTTTCTTTTTAATTTTATCATAGATATGTAGTGGATAAGGTCATCTTATGTTATTCAATTTCTTTTCCTGATTAAGCAACATGAAAGGCAGCATCTAATTGTGTCTTGTATAAAATTGCTTCAACACCTCTTTTCTGGGCCATTGAAACATTTGATAGAAGATAGTAAGAGTCGTATGGTTTTCTGCTACACAACCATGTTTTCTTTCTTGCTTAAAGTGCAAACTATTTTTTCCCTTAAACATCTGAAGGCAAACCACTTTCTTGCTTTGTTTTCGTCTGGAAATTATGAGAAAAAAGTCAGAACAGTCTATTTACTTTCTTTTATATGTTTTATTTTAAAATACCGTGTATTTTATTTTATTTCATTCTTTTGTGTTATGGTTAAAATAATTGGAATGATTCTGCATTCAGAAGTAGAGAAATTTCAGTCTTACCGTACTTGTATTTTTTCTGATGTTTGAAGGTACGATCTCCTGATTGCCCACAAGGAAGAACTTGCACAACTCATAACCTTGGAGCAAGGAAAGCCTTTAAAAGAAGCCATGGGTGAGGTATTCATTTAATGTTTTGAATTAAGATATGTGGGCAGCTATTTTTTCCGTCACTTTTGTTGTCATTGAAAATTATGTTAAACATCATGTGATACTCACACACTCTATTTTACAGGTCAGCTACGGAGCTGGTTTTATTGAGTTCTTTTTTGAGGAGGCAAAACGTGTATATGGTGACATAATTCCATCAACTCTTCCTGATAGACGTCTATTTGTTTTGAAGCAGGTATATTGATATTGTATATTCTTGACGTTTCGACTCTTTAATAATCAACCAGTGCAAGTTAATTGACTCGTTCAATATTTATTTGTTAAGCATACGTAAGTATGGATACAGCAGAAACATATAAACAAAAAATCGCTATTGGATGTATGAATAACATAGACTTGCTATTCATAGATATGGAATCCATAGCTCCTCTTAAGGAGCAGTTGATATCCTCATAAATGCTTTATTCTATAATTGGAAACCTAGAGTGCTCAACCATTTAGATGCATAGGTGTCACTAAATAGTATATTGTTTTTGGATGGTAAGTATTCCGATGGTGAGATAATGGAACGTAAGAGAAAAATAATCATGAATGTAAGACAGAATTTATCCTTAAAACCGATTATGGATAATTCTATGGAGATACGATACATTATGATATGTCATGGAGACTTAGCTATACGGGCTTTATAATTCTATATAGTTCGAGAGTGTAGCTCTAAGCTTTTAGTTGAGTAGCGCAAGAATTGATAATTATCATAAAATTAATTAACTAAGACATTACCATGCTATTTTCCAACTTCCAGGTACGGTATCCTGGATCATCTTCCTTTGGCTAAATAGCGGCTCCCATAAGGTACTCTTCCTTGCCTTTATCGCAGATAAAAATCCGAACAGACTAAGCCCATTGAATAAAATTCTACCCATTGAGTTTGTGCCCTGTTATGGGAAGAATGATTCCTTATGTGGTGTTGGTGCTACCGGTATGAATTGCTTCTGGCCTAGACGTCACCTTTGAGTTTGATTCTTTTGGTCTGCTTGCCATGGAAGAATGTAGTTTTCTCTCCTTTTTTTATTTTTTATTTTTTTTATGCATGGTTTAGACCTAAATGCTCTGATGCCATGAAGAAAATGTTCTTTTTTTTTTCCTTGTCATTTCTGAATGATAATTGTGTTAATATCATAGTTTAAAAAGGTGTTTGAGGCGTACGCCTCGAGGCGCGCCTCAGTTTGAGGCGCTCGGTCAGCGCTTCAAGGCTTAAGCCTTGAATGGCTTAAACGAGGCTTACGCCTTTTTTCATTGAGGCGTGCGCCTTGAGGCAAAAACGCCTCAAGGCTTATGAGGCGTGAGTCTCAGATTGAAGGCCATTTTGAATGCCAGTTTTCAAGCTAATCTTTTTTTTTCCTTTTAAAAAAAGTCAACCCAATACCAAAATTGGGCTTTAATCTGATAAAATATGCAAATAGATTTTTAAACCCTAAGTCTACCATCATCTGCCCCCTTCTTCATCATCAACCCTTGCAACTTGCAAGCCCACTCTCCTATGAGCAGCGACCAGAGCGACGACCCATTAGCAGCAATCACCTCCAGGTTCTGACCTCTTTAGACTTCACTCCTTAGTTTTTTTTTCCTTTCTTTTCTACCGTAGGCTGCTTTTTTTTTTTTTTTTCCCACTTATAGCTACTGTAGTAATGAAATTTTATTGAAGTAGGTGTTATACAAAATTTATAATGTTATATAAAATGAAAGTTATATAAAGAGAGCAGTGTGATTTTTTATTCATTTAGATCTATAGTTATTTCACTTTCTCAAAAAGAAAAGTTATCTTGTGTGCTATAAAAGCCGTACAAGTATAACTATATTAGAAGAGCAGTAGCATATATATTATATTGTATGTGTTTTATGCACTTTTTTATTGCGTCTTATGGTTTTGTGATGAACCAAGTGTATGTTTTACGGCATATTTATGAATTTTATTCAACTTTTTGAATTTTTTATTTTACATTCGAGGCTTACGCCTCAATCCCCCTTGAGGCTTACGCCTCATCTCAATTAGACAAAACGCCTCGATTCTCGTTTTCGCCTTTTAAAACCTTGGTTAATATATATAAGTTGGTCTCCTAAATTTAAGTTACACGATCTCTATCTCTAGGTACAAAGAAGGAAATGATAACTAATTAGGAGAGATTCTCCCGTCCATAAAAATAACAATCTATTCTAATAGAATTCCTTTAATTTTGGTACTTAATTACAAATCACAATCCCATATTTCCACAGGTTTGAACCCCTTTCTCTCAAGCACAAAGTCCAAAAATCTTCATTCTACGCAGTCATAGGCTTTCTTGAAATCAACTGAGAATAGCCCTTTCTTTTCCAGAGAATCTATAATCCTCAACCACCTAATTCACCTTTAGAACCAAATCCAAAATTTGACGACTACCAACGAAAGCTTCTTGCACCTTTGAAATGGTATCCTCGAGGACATCCTTCAATCTATTAGTCAGTACCTTAGAGATCTTGTATAAGCTTGTAACTGGACTGATGGGCCCGAAATCCTTGATCTTGCACGAATTGGCCTTTTTCGGGGTAAGGCAAATGTAGGTCTCATTTGTGATGTTGTTGATGACACCGTTATTCCAAAATTCTTCCATAATCTTCACAAAGTCATCTTTGAGGAAATGCCAACACTCTTGGATGGAAGCTAACGAGAAACCATTGGGACCTTGAGACATTACCATCACAACTAAAAACCACCCTCTTGATTTCATCCTCCTCAAATTTCTTCTTTGAAGAGTCAGCCGTCAAGCTAGTAATTGGGCTCCACTCCAGGCCATTTACCTTGAACGTCAAGCCACCGGAAGAACTGTGAAGGTGCTTGTAAAAATTAGTGATTAGACCAACTATCTTTGCCTCATTGTCAACAAGTCTCCTGTCTTCAGCTTCCAACTTAGAAATGGCGTTCCTTGATTTCCTAACATTCATTAGTCTATGGAAAAGCTTGGTATTAGCGTCCCCTTCCTTTGCCCAAATGGACCTACACTTCAATCTCAACGCCCTGTCTTCTTTTTCTATAATTTGATGGAGGCGCCATTTCAACTTCTTTCTTTCATCAATTTGAGCCAAAGACCAACTTTCATCTCCTTCCTTACCATCAAATTCTTCAATCCTCTTGCAAATTTTCTGCTTTTCCTGTCTCATCGAACTAGCTTCTTGGGCACACCAATTTCGCACCTTATTTTTTAACTTTTTAACTTTCCTCATGAACTTTTAGCCTTCCCAACCTCTAACCTCTTCCTCTTCCCACCAACTCTTCAACATCTGATTAGCTTCTAGTTCTCTAGCCAAGTATTATCAAAACGGAAGGGGGAAGGGCCCTAGGAGGGTGGGTCAGTGTGGAGCAGCAAGGGACAGTGGTCAGATACTACTCGAATTGTGACTTCTTGTCGAACGAAGGGGAAAAGGTCCGACCAACCTTCAGAAACCAAATATCTATCCAATCGATAGCAAACCGGATTATATCAAAAGTTTGACCAAGTATATTTGGCATTGTGTAATGGGAGATCAACTAGACCTGCATCCTTAACGAATTTATCAAAATTCCTCGTACTTGTAGAAACTCCAGTGCTTCCAGATTTGTCATCCATGGAGCGAGTTGTGTTAAATCTCTGGCGACACATCATCTCTTGCTACAAGGACTCCATATTCTTGCCTACTCGTCCCAAAATAAGGCCCTTCTATTGCATTGATTTGGCTCGTACACCCTTGTAAACCCCCAAGGGTAAAAATCCCTTAGTGAAGCTATCCATAACCTTCACCCTTCTCGCATCCCAAACTAGTAAAATACCTCCTGAGTGACGCACTGCTGGTAATAAAATCCACTCCTTAAATCTAGACTACCAGATACTCCCCACAAACTTTTTGTCTATAGTGCACCTTTTCACCTCTTGGATGACCAATATATTTGGGTTTTCCTTGCATACCACTTCCCGGACTCCTCTTTGCTTAGAAGCGGAGTTCACTCCTTTAATGTTCCAGGACAAAAACTTCATAATTAAGCGATTAAGCCCTCCTTTGCCAGCTTGTCATACTGGACTTTAAATTCCAAAATTTTCAGTTCTCTCTCCTTACCCTTCCTTCGAACTGTTTTAACAGGTGCTACTGGTGTCTGCTCCATCGTGGCATTGTTTTAAGGAATATGGTCAATTACATGATATTGGTGGACTTTTTGAATAAATTATAGGGTGTTTGGTAGGGTGGTTAGAACTGTTTTTATTGTAGCATGTGAGAGTTTTACACTATAATAACTTTTATGTTGTTACTGTAGTATGTGGGAGTTTTACACTGTTCATAACCGAGATTATGGTTTGGACCGAGCTTGTTAAACAGGGCTTTATTCTTATCAGTGTTAATGTTGCACGATGTTGGACATAATTTGTAATAATTATGGTCGACTTGGAAAAAAATGAATCCAAAGACGAACAATGACCAATTAACGAGTTTCTTGATGGTACATTACTATTCAACAATAAAATATTTTTATCAAGAAATTGGAACCTGCTGTTTTAAATGATATGTGTTTTTGAGGGGACAATGATTATTTGTTCTAGTAAGACGTGCTTGGTTTGCTTTTCTATTTTTTCCATCTATATCTACTTCAGGAGCATTGTTCATTTAGTATTATAAACTCAGGGGTATCTCAGTAACTCACGTAGCAAACTATGAAATTATTTTTCAGCTTGCAGCCAAATTTCGCAATACTGGACAAACATGTGTTTGTGCAAACAGGATACTTGTGCAAGAAGGTATTGGTAGATGAGCTTCATGCTTGTATGCTTCAAAAAACTTCCCTAATTAGTTCATATGTGTGCAGCAGATCCATAATTGATAGAATCATCCTTCACCAAGTTTTAAGTGATTTCTGCCCCCTTCTTTCCTTTTCCTTATTGGCTGCAAGAATACTTTCAGTAATTAAGAAAAGCGCCCAAATCAGATGGAATCACAACCAACATTAAGAATCAGGATACGACTTGAATTTGTCATATTGATTCATCATTTATTTATCTACATTAATTTCATGAGTAATTGGGTTTATCTTTTCAAGCTGCGGTCTTTCTTTTTCATTCAATTTAACATAGCTTTTCTTGTGAAGGTATCTATGAGAAATTTGCTAATGCATTTTCAAAAGCTGTCCAGAATCTGCAAGTTGGAAATGGTTTTAACGTTGGTGTGGCCCAAGCAAGCATATGCATTTTCTGTTAGATTTCTTGGCTGTTCTTTCAGTTATCCAAATTTTATACATTGTACAAATTGTTTCTAGGATGTAAAAATCAATGCTGACCCACCTCTTTATCGTCTTAAGCTTGTGGGAATGCTATCAAAGTGTAGACAATTTTGAGTTCAAATCCCCCTACAAGTGCATGTCCAAAACCTTCTTAGATTGCTTATGTGCCCTAAATGATTAATTTGCTTTCAGGGTCCTCTGATTAATGAAGCTGCAGTACACAAGGTTTGTTTTACCTTTCAAATTTTGGTTTTTCTCTGCCCTGCCAGTTGCTTTATGATTGAACTTACAGTTACTTTGGGATTTTGAATTAGAGGTAGAACATTTTATCCAAGATGCTACCTCAAAGGTTAGTTTTCTGGCATTTCATTTGATGTGGTTACAGTTATTGTTGGACTTGTCCTTTTTCTGTTCTTGTGGCTATTTATATGTAATATATTTGTTCTGCTTCCCATTAGGCAGTATTTTTATAATAGGTTTTCCAATTACTCCCTACCATAAGTTAATACAATGCTTTCCTGTTTTGTATTTTTTTGCATTTGGTAAAAAGTGCTATTTGGTTAAAATGTTATTAACTCTCTTCTCATTGTTAATTTTGCTATTTTATAGGGAGCAAAAATTATGCTTGGAGGGAGAAGGCATAGTCTAGGAAGGACCTTTTACGAATCTACAGTTATCGGCGATGTCAATAATGACATGCTTATATCAAGGTAATCTATTCAAACTTTTGCCACACCATTTACCTAATGCATTCATTGTTTGCAACTTTAGCCACTTGTTTGTTATATGTTGGCGTAATGATTAGAAGTCTGTTGTCAACCAATGGCTTGCTCTTGGACCCACCAAAATTTTCCCCTTCCAAGGAGAAATTCAAGGCTCGTGAAAGAAACTATTTTATGCCTTGATAAAAATAGAAAATTTACTTTAGTACACATGCTAACAATTTTATATGAGGTATGATACCCATTAAAATTATTGTTCCCCTCTCCCTTTTCTTGTATATCAAATATCAGCAGAGAAGGGCTTTTTGAATCGTAGATCCTCAAGCTTTTGAACTCTTGGCACTTGGGTTTCTGTTTTTGAAACTTTGATTTCTGAATCCCAAATTTACAGAAAGGCGCTTCCATAGATCCCTAATTAGGGACCCAAGTGCCAAGAGTTCAAAAATTTAGGGACTTATGTCGCAAAAACCCTAAAATAAAAATATTCCTCTTCATATTTACACCAGGTTTTCTTTCTCTGTTGTTCCTATTTTCTTTCCATCACGTCAAATATAGATTTGTATGGGTGGGAATGAACTTAACTCACATTATGGGTTATTATTATTTTTCTTTTGCTAAAGATTATGGGTCTTTTGCTGAAAATTATGGGTCTATATTTCTCAACTTCAATTTAAATTAGTCAATGCATTGTCAAGTGCGCTTACTTTTGGTTGTATTTGCTCCTTCCATTGGATTGCGGAGTTGATTTACTTCTACACTTCACCCTAAACTGCTCTCTCTCTCGCTCTCTCTCTCTCTCTCCTTTCTTTTACTCAGCATTTGAGGAGTTGATATACTTCTACACTTCAGCCTAAAGTTCTCTCTCTCTCTCTCTTAGGTATATTTAAAACCCATCAGTTGATGTAAAAATGTGTGCTGAAATGAGCCTATAAATTCAAGGCTCCCTCGAATGAGTCTACTGTCTTTATGTTTTCTGTATTTAATCTTCAGTTACGCTCCTTGTAGATTCTATTAACTAGTACGGCCTTATGTTTGATAGTACCCCTACTGCGTTCCTCCATGTAATTTGTGGATGCAAAAAATGTTATGTTGCAATTTATTCCACAATTTATCGTCCATTTTTCCTCAGCTGATTTCCTGCGGAGGCTTTTTCACTGCTTGTGTTATGATTTGCTTTCCAGGCATTGCTTTTTATTGAATGCTTTTTGGGTATGATATTCAGTCGTCTAGTTGTACTTGAATCAACATGTTCCTTGATTTCTATTAATCATGTTCTGACCTTTTACACACACATGGCATTTTGTTTTGATTCAGAGAGGAAGTATTTGGACCTGTAGCACCCCTTTTGCAGTTCAAAACTGAGGAGGATGCTGTTCGCATAGCTAATGATACCACGGCAGGTATATTTATTTTTGGCTTTTTTGCATGGGTACCAGCCAAACTTGTCGATTTTGGCAAATCAGTCCCTGAACTAAAATCTTCGCAATTAACCCCTCGAATTCTGAAACCTGTTGCATAGTAAATCCAGTTTAAAATGTTGTTAAATTTTTGACGGATTCTTTTTTATGTGACAAACATGTGACTTTTAAGGGAAAGTGTAATAGGTCTTTTTGATTGAATTAGGAGTTAACAGCAAAAAAACAGAAAATAGAAAAATCTTCATTTTGACCTTCCAACTCACTGTTTGCACCCCCACCCTCCCTCATGCTGACGTTGCAGCGCCGTCCCCATCAGATGATGCCAACACGGCACCCCGCTCCCCCGCCTCAGCTAGATCTCCAACGTCGCAAAGCCGTCCTCACTGGTTATAGAAAAAGAAAAGGTGAGGGTGAGAGAAATTAGGGGTTTTTCTTTCTTTTGTTAGAGAAGTTAGGGTGAGAAATTTGACTTGGTTCGGAGTGATCCCATTTATTTTTCTTCTTTCCCCTCTACACAAGGGTTTTCAAGGGACGTACTTTCGGCCCTGTTTGTTTTTGTCCTTAGAATTTTTGGAAATGTTTTCGTACGATTTTCGAGACATTTTAAAAATACTCTCAGTACAATTCCCAAAAAATTCTCATTTTTTAAAACAAAAACATTTCCACCTATTTTGAAAACAATACCAAATGGCCTTTTCGTTTTTCATTTTCATTTTTGCAGATGTATTGATGCTCATAGCTTCCATACAAAAGCCTTCACTGCCCCCTCACCAAAACTGTGATCTAGACAAAATTCAAACAATTTTTGTGGGCGATGAAAATGTGCCCAGTGAAGGTGTGATACCGTTTAAAAACCTGATGGCTCTGCTCATTTCAAGAAATGGAAGTCAGTTTTTGTGATTTTTAGCGGCCTAGGGGGTATTATATGAAAATTTTGATTTGTTGATAATATGCAATTTTGTGTTGTTATTTGCAAGATATGTGAATTGTTGTTGTCGTTTATTTTTATTTATTTTTTATTTTTAATTGCGTTTGGCTTTAGATCTGCTTTGTGCTTCTTGCTCTTGTTTGAATCAGAAAGTTTGGTTTTGTAGATGTTTTGGCCTTAAATCGGAGTCAGAAGCATGATTTCTTGGTTTGAATGAAAGTTTGATTGTGTTCCTTGCAGTTAGAAGATTCTGGGTTCTTTCTTTTTCTTTTTTATTTTAACAAAGTCTTTTTTTTAAAAAAAATTTTCAGAACATGATATGGGTTACATTTGCAGGAAAAAGACCAAGATTACCCTTCTTTGAAAGTCACATGCTTATCACGTGAAGAAAATCCATTAAAAATTTAACATCTTTAAACTTGGACCTCGTATGCAAAAATTTCAAAATTCAAGGGGTTAATTGCCAATATTTTTAGTTCAAGGATTGATTTACCAAAGGCGACAAGAAAGCCTTTATTTATTTTCTTTGCATCCATTAACTGTTTTCTGATTGAATAGAAACTATACTGAAAATTGAGCTTATTTAGTTTATAAAACCTATATCTCGCTAATGTGTTCAACCATGTCTGATATGCATATGCAGGATTATTTGCTTACATATTTACAAACAACATTCAACGCTCATGGCGTGTCTCTAAAGCCCTCGAATACGGACTTGTTGGCGTCAACGAAGGCATAATTTCAACTGAGGTTATTTACTAACAGAATGCCTTTTCATAATTTTATTTTTGTTTTATTATTAATCTCAATCACTCAGTTTTCCTATCATTATGCAGGTGGCTCCATTTGGAGGTGTCAAACAGTTGGGGCTTGGACGAGAAGGTTCTAAATACGGAATTGACGAATATTTGGAAGTAAGTATATTTAAGTCGTTCTTGAAAAAGTAGTGGTCAGTATAATTTCGAGGGAAATAATCAAACCTTTTTTTTGAGCTTAAAGAAGAAAGAAAGAGAAAACTGTTAATTCCTTCCTATAATTTTGAGGTAATTTATGTAATTTGTTCCTATCTGAGCAGCTAAGGGGAGAAATTTGAAGCAAGGTTCAAATTTGAGGGAAAAAGTATATGAGAGTATCTGTAAGGAACTAAACACACACACAGAGACAGGGACACACAGTCACACAAAAACAAAACAAAACAAGACAAAACACAAGGATATTTCTGACAAGCTTTTTTAATTTGGAAAGTTACATGATGCATTTGTCTTTCCTTCCGGATTTGTAAAATTGGTTCTTTTTATATACCAGATTAAATATGTATGCTTGGGGAACATGAACAGCAACTGATGTACAAGGTTTTTCCCTGCACTTAATCCAAGCTGTTAAAGTTGGGAGGATCTGAGAAAACTCAAGTTTCAGTTCTCTCAAGAGGGAGCTGGCTGAGAATGCGATTTCTGGCGTGACATGCATGACAACAGGGTGAACGCAATGTGTATCTTAATAAGCGGCCTTAGACAAGACTAATATCATTGTATGGAATTTCCTGTTGTGTTTATTTTGTTTTTACTTAACAAAAGCGCATATCGTTTGATCCGAAACTTGCTGGCATGGATGTGCCGTGGAGGGAATGGTGTGCCTTCTGCTCTCCCTCTCAACACTAGAATAGAGTACGAAAGTGATAGCCTTTACATCTAGCTGCTGTTGCTATAATAAATCTGCAATACCCTCCTGTACCAGCTTTACCCGAAAAAGATTTTGAATGGACATTAGAAAATTTAATTAAAGTGTCGAAAGATTCTAATGAAAAGAAGGCAGAGCTGTTCCTTTGGATAGTTTGGTAACATATTCTAGGATATCACAACATTTTAGAGCTTTTAAGGGTGCGTTTTGAGGAGTGAAAGGAAAAAAAAAAAAAAAAAAACAAAAACAAAAACAAAATAAAAACCAAATAAACAAAAGGAAAGGAGAGAATAGGAAAATATGGCTAGTGATGTAGAGGAAGCCTAATAAAAATAGGAAAAAGTATTAAATGTTCTTAAAATGCGTTGAGTCAATTAAAATATTTTGGAAAACAGGGTATCTACTAATCTGTTGATTCTAAAGAATGTAGAGAACTGTCAAAAAGAGTATTATAAATCATCAAAAACTTCATGGTTGGGATTGCATATTTCACCCGTGCAGCATATAGGCTGAATAATAAAAGCGACGACGAGGAAAATAATTCAACTGATGCAGGATTAAAAATCGATAGGCAACATTCTAAGAAAAGTTAAAAAAAGAAGAAGGTGATTTTGGCATTATCAAGTCAATTAGTGACCAAATACCTTGAAAATAGAAACTTTAGAGATTTCTCTTCATCATCTCTTTATACTACAAAATATAGATGCTTAGGCGATGCTAAATAGATGACAATTTCTTGGGAAACTGTTGTCATGAGAACACGGCATTCATTAGTAAATGTTGCATGCTTCAGACAATGGTTTTTGAAAAACCTTTGTCTAATGCTTTACTTATTACGACGGTTTTTTTATAATTATCGTCTAATATGCTTTAATAATTGCGCTCATTCGAAAATCAAACCTAAGTAAAGACGGTTTTTTTATAATTATCGTCTAATATGCTTTAATAATTGCGCTCATTCGAAAATCAAACCTAAGCGCCTTTCTCTCTTCGATTCCAATATCCTTCTCTTTCAACGCCGCCGTCGTCATAACCTTTCTCTCTCTTCAAGTGCCGCTGTCGTCCCCCTCTCTCTCATCGTCCTCTCTTTCTCTTTGAGTGCCACTGTCATCCTCCCTCTCTCTCGTCATCGTTTGCTTTAGCTTTCCGTAGTCGTCATCCTTGTTTTGTCACCACCTGTCGCTTCATAGCCGTCCTCGTCGTTTGGTAATTATTTGTTTTTTTAATATTAATTTATAATTTGTTTTCTATTTATTGTTATTTAGTTAATAAATTTTGTATTGTAGTTAGTTTATTTTGTAATTAGGTTTTTATATTTAGGATTTGTGAATGGAATTGTTGTAATTAGGAACAATTTGAAAGTGGTTACTTAGGATTTGTGAATGGAATTGTTGTAATTAGGAACAATTTGAAAGTGGTTACTTAGGATTTGTGAATGGAATTGTTGTAATTAGGAACAATTTGAAAGTGGTTACTTAGGATTTGTGAATGGAATTGTTGTAATTAGGAACAATTTGAAAGTG
>CAMOHE010056226.1:0-13072 GCA_946598075.1 Artocarpus hirsutus | reverse complement strand
GACAATTTCTTGGGAAACTGTTGTCATGAGAACACGGCATTCATTAGTAAATGTTGCATGCTTCAGACAATGGTTTTTGAAAAACCTTTGTCTAATGCTTTACTTATTACGACGGTTTTTTTATAATTATCGTCTAATATGCTTTAATAATTGCGCTCATTCGAAAATCAAACCTAAGCGCCTTTCTCTCTTCGATTCCAATATCCTTCTCTTTCAACGCCGCCGTCGTCATAACCTTTCTCTCTCTTCAAGTGCCGCTGTCGTCCCCCTCTCTCTCATCGTCCTCTCTTTCTCTTTGAGTGCCACTGTCATCCTCCCTCTCTCTCGTCATCGTTTGCTTTAGCTTTCCGTAGTCGTCATCCTTGTTTTGTCACCACCTGTCGCTTCATAGCCGTCCTCGTCGTTTGGTAATTATTTGTTTTTTTAATATTAATTTATAATTTGTTTTCTATTTATTGTTATTTAGTTAATAAATTTTGTATTGTAGTTAGTTTATTTTGTAATTAGGTTTTTATATTTAGGATTTGTGAATGGAATTGTTGTAATTAGGAACAATTTGAAAGTGGTTACTTAGGATTTGTGAATGGAATTGTTGTAATTAGGAACAATTTGAAAGTGGTTACAACTTAACTGTTGAATTTGCTTAGGGTTTTGTTAATAGTTATTGTATGTTAGTTTAAGTTTTATATATGTTATTATTAGTGTTATTGTATTTTAGTTTTATGTATATTTTGGTTTTACACATATATATTGGTTTTAATATGTTAGTTTAAGTTTTATATGTTAGTTTTCTTGTTATTACTAATTTAATAATTTTAATGAATGTTATTGCTTAAGAATTCAACATGACCGACAACGAATTCGTTGATGTGGAGGAGGAAATGACCGGACAAAAACATGGTTATGAACTCCAGAAAAGGTAGCCATTTGATTCGGATGTGGATGGAAAAAGAATAGCAAATTTGATGAAATGTTTGTCGAGGTTGAGATTGAAAGGTATAAAAATACAAGTTGAATTCGATGAGAAAGATCAAAGTATTGGAAAAGAGGGGGATGAGCTCCAAAGTTATATTATAATTTTAGTTCGAGAGCACATCCTAATAACAATAAAGGATTGGAGGGGTAAGAGCAATAAAGACAATGTGGAATGTGTTTGGTAAGGTGTTGTTGCATCCTTCATTATTTCCCATGCTGTGAGGAAGAAGTTGATGACAAGCACCGTTAAGATGGCGCACGACTTTCAATACAACCTAAAGAAGGCTTTCATTAAAGGCCATTAAGACAACCTTAATGTTTTCAAGCTCCCTACAAAGGTAATTAAAAATTATCCTTCTATTAGTTCAGACCAATGAAGGGACTTTTTGAAATACAAACTTAATGAGGAACAAAGGGAGTTGTCAAAGCAAGCAAAAGAGAGAAGAGATGAATTCCATCTCGAGCACTCGTGGGGTCGTTCAGGATATAAAAAAGCGGAGCGTGAATGAGTAAATAAAAGTTGCTTACTTCATTTACATAAAACTTTGTAATCTTACTACAAAATTTAAATAACCTCACCTTTTAAAGTAGATGAGAATACACAATACTACTACACCTCCTCCATGTCATGTTATTTGGAAGTTCATCCGATAAAAGAAGGATGGAACCTTTAAAATTCCAAGATGCAGAGAGATTGGCCAAAGAATTGTAAGCTACTTAATGTTTCTAACTTTTAGTATTTCAAATTTTGTATTAATTGTGGTTAATTTTAACTTGTATTAATTTCGTGATTAATAGGATGAGTATGAGAAGCAAGCCTCATAAAGCACATTCCAATCTCAGGGGATGACTGATGTATTGACCGCTACATTGGACAATCTTGAACATCTGGGACGGGTATGTGGTCAATCTTAGTTTGTCAAGCAGTCCTAATATTTTCATTCCATTTGAGGCTCAAAGTCCAACTCAGAGTTGATTGAGCTGTGTAACTGTTAGACTAGATGCCCTAAGGATTAAATGATCTAATAGTTTTTGGAGACATTTGATCAATAAAGAGTTTATTATTTATTTTCTTACATCAAATGTTTTCCTCTTGATGTTCATTTATGTTGAATATATGATAAGCAAACAAAAGTCTGATACTATTAGTCTAACCTTAAAGAGCTTGCATATGATGGACATATTATGCGAAAGACGTAAATTTTAAAGGTGATAGTCTAAATGATTGGTCTACAATCGAGGGAATAAAATTGGGCACTTTATTCATGTTAAGATTGTTCTGTTGTCAACATCCCTTAGGGAAGATGACTTCTCTTGGTCATCAACGTTGGACTCATGAGAAAAACATTAGTGTATTGTCATTGGTGACAATATTGGATTGGGACTCAAGAGGAAATGATTTGATTAATAATTCTATTTGTTTAATCCTAAAATGAATCATATGTATTGTATCTTAATCCTGAAATGAATCAATGAGTTTGTGTTCTTGACTTGTGTCTTTTGATGTACCAAAAGGTGATAGCCCGAATTATATGAAGTACACATACCGATACATTAGAGATATGACTTTTGATTGTCATAGACTTATTATTCATAGACATGAAATCCATAAATCTTTTGTAAAGATAATGGTATTCTCTTATAAGCATTATCCTATAATTAAAAACTAGAGCACTCAATCTTTTGGATGCATATGTGTAATTGAATGGTATACCATTTATGAATAGTAAGTATTGATCGAGAAGGTAAAACAGAATTTATCCTTAAGTCGATTTTGAATATCCTAATAGGATGTTATACATTATGATATGTCTTTGACTATAAACTTATTAGAGTTTTATAATTTTATATAGTTCAAGAGTGTAGCTCAAAGCTTTTAGTGGAATAACTTTAGATTTTATAATTATAAAATATACATATATGGGATATATTATTTTATAATTATAGGAGCTTGATCTATATATGTCCATCAAGTCCTTTTTGTTAGTTCATAATATTTTATGTAACGATACGACATGTTTTTCCTACAAACTAGTAACTTATGTTATTTATTAGATTGGCTAAAATTCGATAGGTTGGATTTAAAAATTCATATTGGTTTATTGGTTGAATTAATTCATAGAATTAATTCAAGATAAACATGTTGAATTATTTAAAATAGATTTTATTTGTATAGGATTATCTATGTATGACTGTTTTAATCATATAACTTCTCTATTGGGTTATTTGAATTAAAATTGAGGCTCTATAAAGGATACTTGGGTCAAATAAGATAGAATTTATCCAATTTGTTTAAATTGGGTGAGTCAGATAAGTTTGAGGAGTATGAAAAGTGCATCTAGTAACTTGGCCTTGACGGCGCGATTGATTGCATTACAAAGGCATAGTCGACCGCGCCTAATTTTTTAGCAAAATGTGTTTCATCCCTTTTTAGCATGGATTTTGAGTCTGATTAGAATTTTGAGGCCAAATTTGATAAGGACTAGCCCTCAATCCAATCACTATATAAAGGGAACTATTTTCTATTGTTTCTTAGATCACTTGAGAAATTTAAAGAGTATTTTAGAGAGAGAAACTCTAAAACTCTTATGCTATAGTTTCTTGGTCTATTAAAGAGGTATGAAAGATCTTTTATTGATTTACATATATTGCATGCCTAATTTTTTATTTGGAAAAAGGTTGTGATTTAAAATTTTAAAAATTCTCCTATGCTTGTGTTTTCTAACAGTAAGAAGGTGGAATGATGGAGTCTAAGTTTGTCGAGTGGAAGGTGAATATGAGAAGTCAAGCTCAAGAGAATTCCTCCTTACACGCAGAAGAAAATGCGGCACCTGTAGTAGAACAATGCATAAGTGGAAAAGCAAGTTGCATAGCTCATACCACGCTAACACCACCTGTAGAGCCACCTTCATCAAGTAAGGGTTAAAGTTACCTTCTCCTAACACCATCAACAACTGGAGAAGATGAGGTTATTCATTTTATCATTGTTGCAGGAGGAAAAAGTAGATAGATACCTTCCCCATGCAAGTGATTCATTGTATGATTGTTGGGGGTGTGCTCGGCGCTATCCTTGAGGAGCAGATCCCCAATGGTCCAGCAAATCTGCTTAGTAGATGCTCTGGGAAGCACAATACCAACCTAACAGCCTGGCTTGTATGTCTAAGGTGCTCTACAGAGCCCCAGCTGGCCGCAACATGAGTTGGCGCCTTCTCAGATAAGACACTTGCTCGGGTTAGGTTGTCAGAGCCTATAAGCATGCTGTCACTCACCACAAGAAGCCAACAGATGGCCATATTCCTACCGCAAGATGGAGCCTAATCTACTAACAGGGACCGTGACACATGACATCTGCCTTCTAATAGGCCTTGATGTGAGACACGGGTCGTGGACAAAACCCACCTAATACCCAGTTCAAGTGGTAGCCTATAAATAGAGTGCATCTATTGCAGCTCGAGGCAATCATACTCCTTCCTAACTAACTAGCTCCCATTCTCTACCGAGAAGCACCTGCCTTGAGTGTCGGAAAGCCTTTGTCTGGTACCTCACTAGTGCCCCTCTTTACCTCTGAAGCATTTGTCCTTTAGCGCAGGCACGTCCAAGTAGGCCTAGACAAGTAGGGTAGAGCCATCTAAACACTATGTGCAGCTGCACGTGGTGTTGAATCACTGCCATTTAGTGGTAAGCATCAACATTTTGGTGCTAGAAGTAGGGCCCCTATGCCTTCACTTAAAATTATCAACCACAACCCATCTTGTAACCCAAGCATGGTAATAAAAGGCAATACTAGAGATGAGGGTGCCCGACAGGAAGGGTTGGGCGAAGCTTGATATCGAACCAAAACCTAAACAGACCACAAGGCTGCCCCCAGGCTACTAGATTTTAGTCTAGAGGCCAGGGTAGCATGGCTAGGGCCGAACAGATAGAGGACCCAGTTGCTCAGGATCCAATCTGAGAACTTACAAATGCTGTTAGAATACTGACACAACAACTTGCCCAACAAGAAGCACAACATCAACTGCTCTTGTCCTCCTTCCCCTAGCACAGGCGAACCAGGCAGGGGGTTGATAAGGGCAAAGGGCTAAAGACCGCCATGAAGCCAATTCTGAGCATTCCCAACAGCCCACTCATGGTGCCTTGGCTAATAACCAACTTGTTTGAGAGGGTTGACTTGGCCCTCAAGGTGGCCAAGGACAGTCATCACAAGGCTTTTGAGCATTAATGTTTGATTGGCTCAGACGCCAAGGAGAAGTCCAACAAGAGAGACAACCCAAAGAAGGCAACAGGGTTGAGGGTGGAGCCCTTTACGGGGTAGAACTGTCCAAGGATACCAACAGTCATCAGCTTTGGGAACTTAGTGGCAGACCGATCAGATTTGCAATAACAAGTTTGGGCTGGATGACGGTGGTAGGCCGAACTCCCCATTCATCGACACCATCATGTAGGCCCCCATGCCCCTGAAATTCAAGGTCTTATAGAACAAGGGTGATGACAAGACGATCGACGTAGACAAGCATGTAGAGCTCTACTGAGGTCATATGCTTCTTTAGAATGCTAGCAACGCAGCCACGTACAAAGCTTTTTTGCTTACACTGATTTGCCCTACTCTACAATGGTTTAGGCGATTAGAGCCAAGCAACATTACTACCTTGCGCCAGTTATCTAATGCTTTCTCCTCTAAAGATTAGCAACGCCACCCTTGTCCTGGTCCAGACTCCGTTGTATGGCTTCACCGGAGAATACGTTCGAGCAAATGGAAAGGTCGGCCTATCAGTCACCTTCGGAGAAGGGGCTGCTCGGGTTACACGCATCGTTGACTTCTTCGTCGTGGACAAACCCTTTCAATATAACATAATCCTTGGGCGGTCAACCTTGAACGCTCTAAAGGCCATAGTTTCCACCTACCACTTGGCAATGAAATTTGCGATGGAGAATAGGGTCGGGGTAATCAGATTGCATAGAAGGATTCTTGGGATTGCTATGCAAACATTGTCAAGGTAGCCTCGACTCAACAATTAAGCATCTTGGCTATCTATAAGGTCAACGAGATGCCGCTCCTTGTCGAGCCAAAGCCAAAGATGCTGTTTGACTTTGACCCTCGACTTTTGAAAGAAGAGGTGAGATCCACGCCAGTAGAGGATTTGGTGTCATACAATATGGATCTTGAACATCCCAACTAAACAGTCCAACTTGGTTCTCAACTAAAACCTGAGATCGGGGCCAACTTGGAGAAATTCCTAACGAAATATTGAGATTGATTCTCATGGTCCCATGAAGACATGCCTGGCATCGACCTTAGTGTAATCTGCCATCGCCTTAATGTTTGGCCTGAGCATAAATTGATCATTTAGAAACAAAGAGCTTTTAACCTAGAAACGTATGCCGCTATAAACAAGGAAGTGTAAAATTTCTTGAAGGCTAGGTTTATTCGAGAAGTTACGTACCCGAAATGGCTGACGAATATAGTCTTTGTTAAGAAAGCCAATAGGAAATGGCGGGTTTGCATTGATTACACCAACCTCAACAAGGCCTACCCCAAGGATTGCTCCCTATTTCCTTGGATTAACCAGCTCGTGGACGCGATGGCCGGACACAAGCTGCTAAGATTTATGGATGCCTACTCTGGCTACAACTAGATTAGGATGGCTGAGAAAGATCAAATTAAGACTGCTTTCACCACAGACTAAGGGCTGTTCTGCTATGTGGTTATGCCCTCCAGATTGAAGAACACCATAGCAACCTATCAATGCCTGGTGAACAAGATGTTTGCTTGGCTAATTGGCAAGACCAAGGAAGTATATGTGGATGACATGCTCGTCAAATCTATCCAAGCAGTGGACCACATTGCCGATCTCTGAGCAAGCTTTGACATTCTCTAGGAGTACAGAATGAAGCTTAACCTAGCCAAGTGCATGTTCGGGGTTAGTTCAAGCAAGTTTCTCAGGTTCATGGTAAACTAGAGAGGGATTAAGGTTAACCCAGCCAAGGCTTAAGTAGTGATCAACATGCATTTGTTAGTGATGTGCCCTAGGCCAATTATGTAATGACCACATTTTAATTTTGTTACATTTGTATTTTATTAATAAAGAGGCATTTTCATTATTATTTTTTATTCTAATTCTATGAATAGTTAATTCTACCTAAGGTCATCAAGTATGTGACTTGATAGTAAAACTCTTAGGTGACAATTGAATTATATTCTAAATTATCTCTAGTCGGTCATTATTATTGGGATAATAATGAATGAAGACTAGTATGAAGTTTGATTGATGATTATGTTTTACTAATCATATGCATGAGATACTAAGTCAAATCACAGATACATATTTGAGAAATGATGTATTGGATCGACCCACTATGAGAATACTACATGGATAATTGTCATAAGTGATTCTCATCACAATAGTATTATCCTAGTCCTCTGACCTAAAATCACCATTGTTTCCTACATGACAAGTTCTATATTTTGACACAATCTAATATTATCTTTAATAGGATGATGGAATGGATTGTTGTTGGATATAGAGTGAATCATGTGAGGAATATGAGTGGTTAAGAAGGAATTTGTCCCTCATTTGTCACGAGAAAGATATCTATAGGCCCCTCGATAAGTTAGACTGAAGTAAAATGTATGGCTATACTGAAATGAATTGATAAGGGTTATTAATATCAGTCTACTTAAGATCGAGAAATAATATGATTAAATAGTATAAGGATGACATAAACCATGCCTTATGTTTAATCAAGGTATCTAGTGACAAAAGGAATTTAATACTTATTGTGGATTAGGTTATGTTGGATTATTGACATTCGCATTACTTGGGTAATCATAATGTCTTGCTAGAGGCCGCTTATGATTTGTAGGCCAGAAACAGAATTTCAGCCCACTACCAACGTTATGTGAACCTACAGGGTCGCACACTTAGAACAAACCAAGAACGAATTTTGGGTTTACTGTGTCTTGGTTCAATGAACCTGTTAATGTCCAGATTCGATGTACTAGATATGTCTAGGTTCATTGAATCTGACATTATCTAGATTATCTGAATTATATTTGAATTACTGACATTATCTAGATTTTTAGAATTATATTCGAATTACAAATATTATCTAGATTCTCTGAGTCATATTCGGATTACAGTTTATCGTAGTTAAAATCTAACTCTATCTTGAAGTCAATAGATATATATATATATATATATATATATGTTTTAGGGTTTTTAGTCGAATGAAGAAGAGAGAAGGTGTTCTCTCATTCTAAAAAGGCGAAAGACATTAAAACCCTAAATTTAGAGAGAGTCATTTAACGCAAAGGAGAGGGTGCTAGCACACCAATTTGTTTTTAAGAGAGTCTGTTCATGTGGATACCTGTAGAGGGCGTTGCTCTAAGTAACAATGTCTAAATCTGATCCCGAATACGAAAAGCTCGAGTTAGGGTGTCACCAGAGTGAACCTGCTCTCTCCCGTTCAAAATCTTGCCCTTTTTGTCATCCTGGTAAGATTCTATGACTTTCTTATCAATCTAATCGAATTACATAAATCCTGCAAGGGTTTTGTGGGAATTAATTTTTAATTTTCAGCTGCTTATTTGAATAACAAAATCCAACAAAACCCAACAGTGGTATCAAAGAGACTTACGATTTCGATTAAATTGATTTTGTATGGTTCTGTGTATATGTGATATGCATGAATACGATTTATACATTAATTAGATTAATGTGTTTGAAGTTTTATTTAATTAAACATTTTTACCGTGTTAATTTGATTAATACGTTTACTGTTTCTTGTAACCTATTGTTGTTAATTTGATTAATATTACAATTTAATAAGAAAGAAGTATTCTGTTTTAAGATGATTGAATGATACACTGTAAATATAGTTTTGGTTTTATTAAGGTGCGGACTATTTAAATGTTAAACAGTGATAATCTGTTTTGAACAGATTAATAAATATCATAGGGTCTGTTTAATTGTTAAACAAGGATGATCGGTTTAGAATAGATTAATAAATTTCATGAAGTGTTAAACAAAGATTAATTAATTTTGAACAAATTAGGTAATCTAATTAGTTAAACTCAATGGATTTAGCCAGGGGCGTTGCCTCTGGGACCCTGCAAGGGGCGCTGCCCCCTTGACCCTGAATTGTTTCATTACATATATCGTTTTGGTCATAATAAAAATTTAACTTTAATAAAATTATATTATCATGTTTATATGTTTAATGTGAATTGCATGGTACATAGCATGGTCGCCTTTACATCAATGTGATTGGCAGGTTTTATTTAATTTCATTTTGGGTTTGTAATTTTAAATACGGCCTGCGTGTCATTTTTTAATTTGTTGTAATCTATTTATTTATTTAGTAGAAATAGAATAGTTTAGATTACAATATGTAATGTAAAATCAAAGCCCAAAATCAAGATAGATGGAGGTTCAAGATGGAGGCTCAAGATGGAGTCCGTTCCTGGCAATCTAAGGAAATCCATGGAGATGAAGATTACCTAGGATTGACAATTAACCTTCATATTGGCTTATGAAGATCAATTCAGATTTGGGCCATGCTATGACACACTTATTGTGTTATTATTATGCTATATATATGATGCTGTGTATATGATGCTGTGTATATGATGCTATGTATGTGTTGTGACATAATAATAAACAATAAAATGAAAATAAAGTAGAACCCTCATTTAATATTAAGTCATTAAAATGCCTTCCATAATTCAACACTTGTCAAGACTTGGATTGCTAAACATAGGTTCTGCCAAAACAGGGTGTGTTAAGCCATCTAGGTAAGACATGATGGATAATAGTGATATCCATATGTTTGAAATGGTTAGACTTAACTAGGTTATCAAAATGGTTTTGGACCTAGGGCATTAAATGGGATTTTAATTTTCAAGGACATGTGATGTCAAATCCCATATTTATCCAAGAGTTACATAAGATGTAATTGGTAAAGTGTTACCTACTTAAATAACCATACTTTAGGTGATAAGCCAAAGCTTACTTAAAGTGAGGTGAAATATGGATCTTGGCCCACTAAAATTACAATTGTTGTGATTGCTAAATTAATATTGAGGGTTATTGATTTGATAAAATTAGTGGGATTTAAATTATGCCTCGTTAAAAATTGTTTAATAAAATGCTAGTACTCTGTGTATATATTTGTTGTAGATAATGGCATCAAACACCACATCTAACTTGTCACTACGAACGATCCTTGAGAAGGATAAGCTCAATGGGACTAACTTCCTTGACTGGTATAGAAACTTGAGAATTGTTCTTAAGCAAGAGAGGAAAGAATATGTCCTTGATCAACCTATCCCTGATGAACCAGCTGCTAATGCTCCTAAAGCTCAAAAGGATGCTCACAGTAAGCATCTCAATGACTCTGTTGATGTCACTTGCCTCATGCTTGGAAGCATGGAATCAGAGCTTCAGAAGCAACTGATGGAAATGGAGGCTTATACCATGATAGGCATCTCAAGGAAATGTTCCAAGAGAAAGCTAGAATTGAGAGGTTTGCCACTTTAAAGGCATTACTCTCATGCAAGTTGACTGCTGGTAGTTCAGTGAGTCCTCATGTTCTGAAGATGAAGGGTCATCTTGATCATTTGTAGAAACTTGGTCTTGAGATTAGCCAAGAGTTGGCTGTTGACATTATTCTGCAATCTTTGCCAGATGCATATGATGGGTTCGTTATGAACTACAACATGCATAATATGGAGAAAACTGTTTCTGAGTTGCATGGGATGCTTAAGACTGCTGAACAGAACATCAAGAATACCAAAGATGTTCTGATGGTTAATAAACGGAAAGGTATGAAAAGAAAAGGAAAGGGTAACAACAAGAATAAGGCTTCCAAGGACTTTAAGAAGCCCAAGCCTAAGCCCAAACCTAAGGCTAAACCACCAAAGGAAGGAGTATGCTTTTTTTGCAATGAGCCTGGTCATTGGAAAAGAAACTACAAGCTCTATTTGGATGATCTGAAGAAGAAGAAGAGTAATGTGACTATTCCTTTAGGTATTTATGTTATAGAAGTCAATTTGTCTACTTTTGATTCCTGGGTATTAGATACTGGATATAGATCTCACATTTGTACCAATGTGCAGGGTCTTAAGAGGAGTAGAACCTTGGCTAAACGCGAAGTGGACCTACAAGTTGGAGATGGAGCAAGAGTTGTTGCTTTAGCTATAGGAGCATATGAGTTGACTTTGCCTAGTGGACTTGTTTTACGTTTAGAAAATTGTTATTATGCACCTACTATGAGTAGGAATATTATTTCTGTTTCTTGTTTGAAGAAGGAAAATTTTGAGTTTATTATTAGGAATAATAAATGCTCTATTTACTGTGATAACATTTTCTATGGATATGCTCCACGAACAAATGGTCTTTATGTTCTAAACATTGAAAATACAAATGAAAAGTCCATGTATAATGTAAATACAAAGATGTTTAAATCTAAGGATTTAAACCCTACCTATCTTTGGCACTGTCATTTGGGCCATATAAATGAGAAACGCATTTCAAAACTCCATCAACATGGGCTTTTGAATTCATTTGATTTTGAATCATTTGAAGTATGTGAGTCTTGTTTATTAGGCAAAATGACTAAGACACCTTTTACTAGACATAGTGAAAGGGCTAATGACTTATTGGGCCTTTTACATTCTGATGTATGTGGACCATTAAGTTCTGCTGCTAGAGGAGGTTTTTAGTACTTCATTACTTTCACAGATGATTTCAGTAGATATGGTTATGTCTATCTAATGAAACAAAAGTCTGAATCTTTTGAAAAGTTTAAAATTTTCAAAAATGAAGTACAAAATCAACTTGGTAAAAGTATTAAAGCACTTCGATTAGATCGAGGTGCTGAATACTTAAACCAAGAATTCATTGATCATCTTAGAGATTGTGGGATAGTCCCACAATTAACTCCACCAAGAACACCACAATGGAATGGTGTGTCTAAATAGAGAAATTGAACTTTATTAGATATGGTTCGATCTATGATGAGTCAGTCAGATCTTTTAGTATCCATTTGGGGATATGCTCTAGAAACTGCTGTGTTTATATTGAACAGAGAGTTCCATCAAAGGCAGTTCAAAAGACACCATACGAGATGTGGACTAGGAAGTTGCCCAGTTTGTCTTTTCTTAAGAATTGGGGATGTGAGGCTTATGTGAAGCATCAAATTTCAGATAAATTTACGTCCAAATCAGATAAATGCCTTTTTGTGGGATATCCTAAAATAACTAAAGGATATTACTTCTACAATACTTTTGAGAACAAAGTGTTTGTTGCTCGGAATGGTGTCTTTTTAGAAAGGAAATTCATTTCTAAAGAAACCAGTGGGAGTAAAGTTCAACTTGAAGAAATTCAAGAACCACAAAATAACATTGAACCACCTATAGAATCTCAACTGGATCAACAAGTAGTTATTGACCCTACACAAGTAGCACAAGGCCCGAGGAGGTCTGGTAGGGCACATCAAGCCCTAAGAGATATGGATTTCTCTTAACTGATAATAATGATGTGATGATTGCGGATCAAAATGAGCCCACATCCTACCAAGAGGCCATGAATAGTCTTGACTGTGATAAATGGCTAGAAGCCATGAAGTCAGAGATGCAATCCATGTATGATAATCAAGTATGGACTTTGATTGATCCGCCTGATGGTTTAAAAATTATTGGGTGTAAATGGGTTTTCAAAAAGAAAACGGACATGGATGGCAATATACATACCTTTAAGGCAAGACTGGTTACAAAAGGTTTTAAGCAAACACATGGTATAGACTATGATGAAACTTTTTCACCAGTTGCTATGCTTAAATCCATTCGGATTCTCCTCGTCATAGTTGCATACTATGATTATGAGATTTGACAAATGGATGTCAAAACAGCGTTTCTTAATGGAAACCTACTTGAGGATGTGTATATGACACAACCCAAGGGTTTTGTTAGTCTTGAGAATTCTGGAAAGGTTTGCAAGCTTCAAAGATCCATTTATGGATTGAAGCAAACATCTCGGAGTTGGAATCTTCATTTTGATGAAGCAATCAAAGAGTTTGGTTTCGTTAAAAATGAAGATGA
>CAMOHE010056224.1:32496-42653 GCA_946598075.1 Artocarpus hirsutus | reverse complement strand
CCTTTCAAATTAAATATCAACCACAGACACTCCTCAGTTCACAATGGTGACTCGAGGCAACACCCGGGATGATGCTGCCCGACAGAAGGGGTCGGGAGACCAACAAAACCATCCTCAGAACACCAATAGGCCAAGGGGCCGCCCACGAGCTATAATATCATGGTCTGGTGGCCAGGGGAGCGCGGCGCGAGCTGAGCAAGCACCAGACCCGATCACACAGGACCCCATCTAGGAGCTTACTAATGCTGTCTGGATACTCACCCAACAGCTTGCCCAGCAAGCGCAATACCAGGCTGTTCTCGGGTTCCTTCCCCCAACCTCGGCTGACCAGGCTGGAGGTCGAGTAGGACGGGAGATCGGCCCCACTAATGAAGCAAAATTTAGACACACACGAAGCTCCGCACGAGCAATCTCGACCAACAACAGACTTGTCTAGGAGGGCCGAATTGATCCACAAGCGGCGCGGCCACCGTCACCCCAAGGTTCCTGAGCCTCTATTTGTAATAGACTCGAGCGTCGAGGAATACCAAAAGGCCAGGAACCCAAAGTTGGTGATCGAGTTGAGGGCGGGTCACCCTATAGGGTCGAAATGCCTGAGGACATGAACAGTCGTTAGCTTTGGGACCTACAGCACCAGATCGATGAAATCTGCAATAACCGGTTTGGCCTGAGAGACGCGGGAGCCTTAGATCCTCCATTCCCGGACACGATCATGCGCCCCCCTATGCCACCCAAGTTCAAAGTCCCACAAATCAAGGCCTATGATGGGACCACAGATGCCAACGAACACGTCGAGCTGTTCCAGGGAGATATGCTTCTCTAGAATGCCAGCGACGTAGCGATGTGCAAGGCTTTTTCGCTAACCCTTACAAGACTTGCTCAGCAATGGTTCAGATGGCTCAAGCAGGAGTCTATCTCTTTTTTTTAGCGGCTCGTCGATGCCTTCTCAGTAGCGTTCTCGACCATAAAGACAAGAAGAAAGGAAATAACGTACCTGTAAGCTGTTAAGCAAAGGGACGATAGCATCCAAGATTATATAAACAGGTTTACTCGAGCAGTGCTTGAGGTCAAGCATGTCGAAGACGAGACCCTCAAGCACATTTTCATTTGAGGCCTCCGAGACGAAAAGCTTACCTAGTCCCTGGCATTTAAGCAGCCGAGCACTTTTTCACAAATGCTCGGCTATGCCCAGAGACACGCTGATGCTGCGGAGTATATGATGAGTCACAAAGAAGAGGCCTGCACGAGCGGTATGAAGAAAAACAAGAAGCAAAAGGCTGTCAAGCCGGTGGCTGCTGAGAAGACTAAGAAACCAAAGAAGGATAAGTCCGAGAAGCCGAAGACTCCAACCAGGAAATTCCAAAGCTACACCCCACAAGTGGCAATAATCAACGAGGTGTATGCCTAGGTAAGCGGGAAGAATCTATTGGTTCCCCCGCCCAAGCTAAAGGGTAGCAGGGTGAAGTGAGATTAGGCAAAATACTATGAGTTCCACAAGGATGTGGGACACACCACTCGAGAATGCATACAGCTTAAGGACCAGATTAAGCGCCTGGTCCGAGGAGGCCATCTAAGGGAGTTCGTCGAGCGGGTCACAACGCCAGCCACCAACGTCGGTAGGAATGGATTGTCAAGCCGAGACGCTCAGGATTGCCAACGTAACGAGGGTGGGAATGCCTCGAAACCCCTGAACATCATTCACACGATCTTCGAAGCGCCTGTTACCAGGGACACCTCGAGTAGTTGGCGAACGTATGTCCTAGAAGCTCGGCTAGTGGAGCGTAGTGAATTCATCAACATGTCCGAACATGTAAATAAAATCTGCCACCAACAAGACACCCCTATCGCCTTCACTGAGGAAGAGGCCGACAAGCCGATCCACCCGCACAACGACGTACTCATTTGTGAGCTGTATGTTGCCAATAACATTGTGTAGCGTGTGCTCATCGACAATGGCAGCTCGACCGATATCTTGTTTAAACAGGCCTTCGACAAGATGAAGATTGGCAATGTTACAATTGTCCTAGTCTAGACCCCGCTCTATGGCTTCACAGGAGAATATGTCCAAGCAGTTGGAAAGGTTACATTACCGGTGACCTTTGGAAAGGGAACTGCTTGGGTTACTTGCGTCGTCGACTTTTTCATTGTCAAGAAACCCTCTCAATACAACATCATCCTCAGTCGACTGACACTTAATGCACTGAAGGCCATAGTGTCTACATATCACTTAGCTATGAAATTCCCCACAGAGAATAGGGTTGGAGTCATTCGGTCGTCCTAGAAGGATTCCCGGGCTTGCTACGAGAACGTTGTCCTGGCAGCGAGCACCCAACTGAATGTCTCAACTATTTGCATGGGCAACGAGATAGAGCTTTCGATGGATCCGCAGTCTCAGATGTTGGCCAACCTTGACCCTCGACTTCCCAAGGAAGAGGTTAGGGTGACTCTTGTCGAGTATCTAGTGCCGTTTAGCTTCGACCTAGAACATTCTGAATACAGGTTCAACTTAGGTCGTAGCTCTCAGCTGAGATCAGGGCAGACCTAGAGAAGCTACTTGCCTAGTACCGGGACGTGTTCGTGTGGTCACATGAAGACATGCCTGGCATAGACTTGAGCGTGATCAGCCATCATCTCAATGTGTAGCCCAATTACAAGCAGGTAATACAGAAGAGAAGAGCCTTCAATCTGGAGAGACATGCTGCCATAAATGAGGAAGTTTAGGAACTGTTCAAGGTCAGATTTATCTGAGAAGTCAAGTATCCAGAGTGGTTGGCCAACGTCATGCTCGTCAAAAAGGCCAGTGGGAAGTGGCGAGTCTGCATAGATTATATTGACCTGAATGAGGCATGAGACTGCTTCCCATTACCCCGGATAGATCAGCTCGTAGACGCAACAGCTGGGCACGAGCTGCTAAGTTTCATGGACGCATACTCCGGATACAATCAGATTTGGATGGCCGAGGAAGACCAGGTGAAGACAGCCTTCGTCACCAACCAGGGGCTTTACTGCTATGTAGTAATGCCCTTCAGATTAAAGAACACCGAGGCAACCTACTAGTGGCTCATCAATAAGATGTTCGCCAGGTTAATCGGCAAGACAATGGAGGTATACATGGATGACATGCTGATTAAATCAATCTGAGCATCCGATCACATGGCTGACCTCCGAGCAAGCTTCGATATTCTCCGGGAGTATGGGATGAAACTCAACCTGGTGAAGTGTGGCTTCGGGGTGAGCTCAGGCAAGTTCCTCAGATTCCTAGTGAATCGACGGGGTATTGAGGTCAACCCTGCAAAGGCTCAGGCAGTCATCGACATGCCCTCTCCTCGAACTGTGAAAGAAGTGCAGAAGCTGATCAACATGATAGCGGCTTTGTCTAGGTTTGTCTCCCGAGCTACCGACAATTGCCATCCTTTTTTTAAGGCACTCAAGGGGAGGTTTGAGTGGAGCAGGGAGTGTGAAGAAGCATTCTAGAACCTAAAGAGGTACCTGGCCATGCCCTCGCTCTTGTCCAAACCTTTGCCGGGAGAAACATTAACCACCTACCTAGCTATTTCTAAAAGGGCCGTGAGTTCAGTTCTGGTCCGAGAAGAAGAGGGAGCTCAGCTCCTGGTCTCCTATACCAGCCATGTGTTCTAGGGTGCCAAAGAGAGGTACCCCCCACTCGAGAAGCTGGCCTTTGCCTTGGTCACCTCTGCTCGAAAGTTATGGCCTTACTATCAAGGCCACACAATAAAAGTATTGACCAAGTTCCCGCTCCGGCAAGTTTTGCAGAGGCCAGAGATATCGGGATGAATGGCCAAGTGGTTGGTTGAGCTAGAACAATATGATGTTCATTTTGTGCCAAGACTACAATCAAAGCCCAAGCACTGGCTGACTTTATTGTCAAATTTACAGATGCTAAACAAGGTACGCCTCTGGTCGTGAAATCGCCCGAAGTGGAAAATGACGCTCCTAGCTGCAACGATCCTCACCCTGAACCGGAGCAAGAATGGAAACTCTTAGTAGATGGGTCATCTTGCGTAGATGGATCAGGGGTCGAATTGCTACTAATTAGTCCGGACAGCCATAAAATACCATACGACCTCAAGTTTGACTTTAAGGCTTCAAATAATGAAGCAGAGTATGAAGCACTCTTAGCTGAACTTCAGATCGCAAGAGAGCTCGGTGTAGATCGTATTACTATCCATAGCGATTCAATGCTGATCGTTCACCAAGTGACTGGAGTCTTCCAAGCTCGGACGGAATCAATGGCATCATACTTGAAAGAGGTCAAGCAATTACTTGGCCAATTTAAATCATGTGACTTCAAGCAGATCCCGAGGTTCGAGAACTCAAATGCCGACGCTCTTGCTCGGCTGGCGTCTGAGCTAGGTGGTGACGACCTCACCTCGATCCCCATTGAGAGGCTACCTGAGCCAAGTATAGCTGGAGTGGTGTCAAGCATAGCCGAACAGACCACGGTCGCTTGGATGGAACCGATCATCCAATACCTAACCACAGCTGAATTGCCCGGTGATAAGAAAAAAGCACGTCGGATCCGCAACAGCTCGGCCCGGTATTCGATGATCGATGGAAAATTATACAAACGCGGCTATACAACTCAATGCCTCAGATGTGTAGGGCCGGACGAGGCTCGATACTTGATGAAAGAAATCCACGAAGGCTTCTGTGGAAACCATTTCAAGGGGCTGTTTCTGGCCCAAAAATGCCTTCGACAGGGCTACTATTGGCCGACCATGCAGCAAGATTGCAAGGAATACGTGCGAAAATGCGTGAAGTGCCAACAGTTTACGAGGTTGTCCGTGCACCATGCTGAGCCCCTCACCTCGGTAACTTTAGTGTGGCCTTTCGCAAAGTGGGCCATCGACCTGATCGTGCTCCTACTACCGGCCCGATCTTAATTCAAATATTGCATAGTGGCTATTGACTACCTGACCAAATGGGTTGAAGTGGAACCGTGCACTAGCATGACTGAGGCAAAATGCTCCAACTTTGTGTGGAAGAACATCATTTCTCGATTTGGCATTCCACACACCATCGTAACAGACAATGCCATGCAATTTGAAGCGTCAAGTTTACTCCACCTTTGTGAGCGGCTCCACATTAGAAAAGTTTTCTCTTCCTCGAGCTATCCCCACAGTAACGGTCAGGTTGAAGTCGTAAATAAGACGATTAAGGACAACCTAAAGAAGAAGCTCGAAGGCATTAAGAGAGCATGGATTGACGAGCTCCCGAAAGTGCTCTGGGCTTATCGAACAACTGCTCAGACTGCTACTGGAGAAACACCATTCTCACTTGTGTACAGTGCTGAAGCCGAGATACCTATCAAAGTCAGTCTACCGAGCTGTCGAATCGAGCAGTTCGAGGAAGCCTAAAATACTGAAACCATGATGTCCTAGCTTGACCTACTCAAGGAGAGGAGAAACCAGGCTGTTATTCGTAATGCAGCCCAGAATCAAGTTGTTGCTAGGTATTATAACAAGCACGTCCGACCGAGGAGCTTTAAAGTTGGATACTTGATGCTAAAGAAAGTCACGGTCCCCCGGCTCAGGGTGGGAGCCTTCGGACCAAAGTGGGACAGACCTTATAGGGTCATAGGAATTGTACGGCTAGGAACGTATAGGCTGTCCGACACCCATGGCAATTTGCTCGGCCACCCTTGGAACGCCAAGCTACTGAAAATATTTTTTGTTAAAACTAGCCAAAAACAGTTTTTGACCTCTAGCTACGTTCCTTTGTAACTAGACCTATTGAATAGGACTAGATTGTAAATATCATACATCAATGAAATGTGAAATTCCTATACTGTTCCATTGAGCAATACGTGTTTAAGGAATCTTAAATCCCAAACAGGGTTACTTCGACTCCAGCTCGGTTATTCAGACACAATTCCCAAAGACGGATGGTCCTCACCGCCAGTTGTGCTAGGGTGCTGATCAAAAGTCAGTCGATTACATCTGTCCCATGCAAGATACCCGTAAAAAGTCATCCTAGTTGGATAAAGTCTCGACCACCATTAGACTTGTACAAGTTTCCAACAACTTAAAAAAGTCTAAGGGGGCTACGACAAGGCAAAGGTCATCACATGTTGTTGTGCTCTGCCCAACCGAGTAACGGGTGATCTAATCGGATCACCACAACATTCTTGAATTAACTCGAGTGATCGTCAGGATCACAAGTCAGTAGAAACTAGGTTGAAAAAGGATTTTAGTGAACAAGTAATGGAAAGCTCCTTCCAAGAAGCACCTAACTTGATCCAAATTTACTAACCAACCCAAGGTCGAGGTGCCTACACTCCTGAGGAACTCTCCACAACACATTTTGCTTACCCAAGAATAAGTTTAGTTGGAATAAAATTTCAAAATTCAAGGATCAATATCTTGGAAAAGAAAATGTCGTTTGTTCAAAACAGTGGGGAGGTACAAATAACCGGGCAACTCCCAAGCCCGGATAAAAAATAAACAAAAACAAAAAACGAGATGATCAAGCCTAGGCCTTATCCCCGGCATCATCCTCGTTGCCACCATCACCCTGTCCTTCGGCAGGCTGGTCCTCCTCGTCGCCGTCGATGCCCTGCTCGTCCTCATTATTGTCGTCATCCACCTCAACAACCTCGGATGCTTGCGGAGCCTCCGCTTGCCCTGGCTCGACTATCATGGCCGACCAGTTAAAACCTGCGGTCTCAAGGTACTGCTCAATCAACTCGCCCTTTAGGTCGGCCATTTTGAAGTAGTACAGGTCGGCGTATGCTGAGGATTCTTTGAACTCTTCGACTGCTTAGGCAAGTTGGCCCAGAAGCTCTTCCATAAGGCGATGATTTTCTACCTTAGAAGCTTTGAGCTGACCCCTTACCAGCTCGGTTGCCCTACTTGCATCCTCAACCTTCTCCTCTGCTCTTTTTGCCTTCTCCTCGGCTCGGGCTAGTGAAGCTTTAATTTGATCTAACTCGGTGTTCCTTTCACCGAGCTCCTTCTCGACTTCTCGAAGCTTGAGGATGGCCTTAATGAGCTTCTCCTTCACATGATGGGTCTCTTTCATCCCCATGGAAAAGGCCATATAGGCGTAGGCGCTTGTCTGGGAAAATGAGGTCTATTAGTGATCAATAAGAGATGACTGATCGGACAAGATCATAAGATGGGGTGCTTACTAGGGCAGTTGACTGGAAGATTGCCTCGAACAGCCCTTGGAAGCCCTTGCTCCGAAGGTTCCTTAAGAAGTCATCTTGGGGAACGACGTCCCTGAGATGTTCAAGGATATGCTTCCTATAGTCGGCCTACCTCCTCGGGGCGAGTGGCGAGGTCCCGTAAGCTTCAGGAGTGGCACTCGAAGAGGCCCTAACCCTTGTCGGCTCAGGCTGCTGTTCTTGGACTACTACGGGCTGCTGTTCAAGACGTGGTGGGCGCTCTGCTCGGGGAGTCCGCTTATGCTTCTTCCCGACCTCCATGCCCTTGCCTTTCCCACGGAGGTGCTTCATCATGGCACGCCTCTCCTTTCTGCTTATCTACTGCTTGGGCCTGGAAGACATCTCTGCAAAAATAAAATCCAAGTCAAAACTAGGTTGGCAAGTGCCAAAAACAAAACAATAAAACTCGGGACCAACCTTTGATTCAAAGCTGAGCGACGGATAGAGGAGCCTGATCACGTCCTCGAGGTCCTCGTTTGCGACCGGTGGCCCCACATCGAAGGAGCCACCCGAGGAGCCCTCAGAATCGGACGATAATGGCTCCCTCATTGGTCGATCAGATCAGACTGTGCTCGGATCCGAGATGTCGACGGCGCCCGGCCTGGCGATAGTGACATGCTTGGTATCCCGAGCAGGCTGAAGGTTATGCGGGGGATTTATTTCGTTGGTTCCCTCGAACCAACTGTAAAGCGACAGGGTCTCCTTGCTGAGTAGGAATGTTTGCTGTCTTTTTGCCTTCGGCTTCTCGAAGAGATCCTTGACCGCCTTGGTGATGTTACGTGGGGCCCACGGCCGTTTGCTCCAGACGTGACCCTGCTCGAATGTCCTCGGGACACACTGATCCTCGGGAACGGCTTCACCGACTCGGGCCAATTAATGCGCCCTGACGTAGAACCACTCATATTTTCAGAGCTTGTTGGAGTCAAGGTTGCCCAAAATGAAGTCCTTTCTAAAGCCGATGAAGTAGTACCAGCCGGACTGCTGGGGAAGCTTTTTCATTTTGAACACCTATTTAAATGCCTCTCATGGCATCTCGGTAGATCAGTAATACCTCCATAGTATGTACATCCAGATCAGCAACCTATAGCTGTTCGGGTTTAGCTGAGCCGGGCACACATTAAGGTCATTGAGTGCTCGATAGAGGAAGGGGTGGAATGGCAGGCGTAGCCTGGTGTGAAAGAACTCCGTGTACAGTGTAATGTACCCCTCTGGTGGAGTCAATGGGGAGTCGTCTTCCTTGGGCGTGATCAAGATGACATCGTCGGGGATGTCAAACTTGGCACGAAGGTCCACTAGCCGAGACTCTGTCATCGTGCTGGAGTAGGCTGCAGTCAAAGTCTGCCCTGGCTGGCTGATCCTATGGGCAGTTACACCACTGACATGCGCAATCCTAACGCCCTCGTCTGCTGGGGGGCTCCCAGCTGGTTCTGCCTTTTCAGCCTATCATTCTTCGTAGAAAAACTCGACGGTAACTCTGCCCACAACTAGGGTAGAGCCACCGGACTGTCGCCTGGACGTACTTGGAAGGTCAGCTGCGACACCTAACTCGGCCCTCTCCTAGGCAGTAACTCAGGAGGAGCCAACAGTTGCTGCTCTGATATATGGGTCCTCACCCCTACACAGCCTCACGGGGTGTTGTCCGTTCAGCATGTCAAGGAACTCCCGCTCAGGAATTGTCTAGAAGTCGAGCCGCAATATTTATGCATGCCGCCCCACGCCTTCCCACCTAGGTGGCGCGCGCCCAGTGTTAATGTCTGCATGAGGCGATGTGGCCTCGGAGCTACTCTCCTACCAAGAAATATCTACATTTTGAGAATCCGACAAATCACTCATTTTTAAGCTCCTCAGGAATTACCTGTTTGATTAAAATGTGCTCGGGAACGGAAAGATCTCAGGTCGCAGTTAATAGATCGACAGTCAAAACTCAAGAGCAAAATATTGCCTCAATTACATGTGCGAAAGACGAAAAAAGGAGGCCAATTTATAGTCGTTTCATGTGAGAATTCTAGGCACAAAAGACGAAGAGACGCGATCATTGTGCTTAACAGGCGACATAGTCGGTTGTAGAGTGACGCGTGTCCCTGACACCCTTACGGCCCTTTGTCTCCCATCATGTCGGGACGCCTCTTGGTGTTCCTTCTTGACTCAGCATAGTCCACCCGGCCAGACATCGACCATGTGAACTGGGGGGCTACCATTGAGGGTGAGCTCGACACCACCACCGAGGAACCGAACTCCAAGTGGCCGGCCACCTAGCTCGGCAAAGGTTCATAGAGCTCATAACTAACCTTGATTACGCTCAGTGCATTATTCGAGGTGCTCCTCAGGGCTCCTCCGGGCCACACCTTCCCAAGGTGACTCCTTGGACTTAACATCAGCTCGGGTCGGACTATCGTCATTCTCAAGTTGCTACTCACTATCATTGGCCCACAAGTGGCAAATAACTCACCGTCGGATGCGAGCTTATCCACCTGTAGAGGGATGCGACACTTGTCACTTACCGTCTAACACGTCATGATGTGACACCCAGGTTGTGGGCAAAACCCACCTAACACCCGGTCCAAGTGGTAACCTATAAATAGGATGCATTTATTGCATTCGGGCAAGCAAGCTCCTTCCCTACTAACTTGTTCCTGACATCTGCCGAGCACCCCCTGCCTTGAGCATCAGAGAGCCCTTGTCTTGTTTATTGACTAACCCGCCTCCGAGGCGTCCCTTCTCTCATTGCAGGTCGATCGATTTAGGCAGAGGCGAACAGGGAAGAGCTGAGCACTGTGCGCAACCGCACGTGGTGTTGGTACGACGTCAGAACACGGTAAGCATCAACAAGGATGATGGAATGGATTGCTGTTGGATATAGAGTGAATCATGTGAGGAATGTGAGTGATTAAGAAGGAATTTTTCCCTTATTTATTATGAGAAAGATATCTATGGGCCCCTCGATAAGTTAGACTGAAGAAAAATATATGGC
>CAMOHE010056224.1:0-32476 GCA_946598075.1 Artocarpus hirsutus | reverse complement strand
TGGTTAGCACCATTTATCATATATCATAACATATCATGAGTATATCACTTAACATCATCATTAATATAACATTAACATTGTCATTATCATAACATTATCCGTTACATCAAATTAGGCGGGCGTTACAGGTACGACGTCAGAACACGGTAAGCATCAACAAGGATGATGGAATGGATTGCTGTTGGATATAGAGTGAATCATGTGAGGAATGTGAGTGATTAAGAAGGAATTCTTCCCTTATTTATTATGAGAAAGATATCTATGGGCCCCTCGATAAGTTAGACTGAAGAAAAATATATGGCCATACTAGAATGAATTGATAAGGGTTATCAATATTAGTTTACTTAAGATCAAGAAATAACATGATTGAATAGTATAAGGATGACATAAACCATGCCTTATGTTCAATCAAGGTATTTAGTGATAAAAGGACTTTAATACTTGTTGTGTATTAGGTTATGTCGGATTATTGACATTCGCATAACTTGGGTAATCATAATGTCTTGCTAAAGGCCGCTTATGATTTGCAGGCTGGGAATAGAATTTCAAGCCCACTACCAATGTTATGTGAACCTACAAGGTCGCACACTTAGAACAGACCAAAAATGAATTTTAGGTTTATTGTGTCTAGGTTCAATGAACCTGATGATGTCTAAATTGGATGTACTAGATATGTCTAGGTTTATTGAATCTGATATTATCTAGATTCTATGAATCATATTTGAATCACAGTTTTCTCTAGTTAAAATCTGACTCTATCTTGAAATCAAAATATATATATATATCTGTTTTAGGGTTTCTGGCCAAATTAAAAGAGAAAAGGCATTCTCTTATTCTAAAAGGTAAAAACATTAAAAACCCTAAAATTAGAGAGAGTTGTTTAAAGCAAGGAGAAGGTGCTAGCACACCAATTTGGTTTTTGAGAAAGTTTGTTCGTGTGGATACCTGCAGAGGGCATTGCTCTAAGTAACAACGTTTGAATCCGATCCTGAATACAAAAAGCTTGAGTTAGGGTGTCACTGGAGTGAACCCGCTCTCTTCCTTCCAAAAATCTTGCCCCTTTTGTCATCGTGGTAAGATTCTATGACTTTCTTATCAATCTAATCAAATTGCATGGATCCTACGAGGGTTTTGTGAGAATTAGTTTTGATTTTTTACTGCTTATTTGAATCACAAAATCCAACAAAACCTAGCACAACATTCTACTTATGATTGCTATTCTTGAAAATAGGGATCATATTCATTCAAACCGCATCATGCTATCAGAAGATCAGGGCTATCTAACTACAAAATCCATGATTTTCTAACCTATATCCCATTCTAGAATCACACTTTCCATAACTCTCTCGTAACATGTTCCTTTTCAGCTTTCACCCTTTGTCCCGTAGGGCTTTTGTTGACAAACTCGACTTTATCATTTAGTTTCTTAGTATGTAACAAGAAAAAAGTACAACATTCTATAAGATTCTTCTAGAATCCACTTCTAACTGGTTAGTGGAATCATCAAGTTCCATATCACAACCCGCCTTTTTGGGCTGTGATAAATTTTTTTCTTACTTACGTATAGGCAAAAACTTAGAATTTTTTTTTTTTTGCATACAAAAATTAACTTCTTTTGAAACGCGAGTGTACATATATATTTACATGAGCAAACTTTCTTTTACAACGTCGTTTGCCCAAATACCTATGAGAGAGGTTTTTGTCTTACTTATTATATTACAACTTTATTTACATGTTTTAAAATAACTGAAAATATATTTCAGCATACACATAACAGCGGCGGATTCCATATCCAATCTGCACACTAATCATCCCTCCGCCAGCTCATCAGTAAAATTATTCTGACCTTCTAGTCAAAATACCTACAGCATGAAACACTTAATGAGCTTACGCTTAGTAAGTCCCATGTAGCCTACATGCATATTCAATAAAATGCATGATCCAATTATGCTTTCTTATAAACTTTCTATATCATTATCATTTCTTATCTTTACACTAGGGTCCAATTGTTCGTACCATTGGGCACTTAGGTCTACATAACATAGTGACCATACTATATCCTTAAACTCCTCTTGAGTTAGGAGTCGGTACGACACTTTTCTTAATTTCTGGTGATATAATTATCAGTCCATTTATTATGGTTATCATACCATGCATGAAGTGATAAACACATGTTATATGCAAAACATAAATACTCTCGTACGATATAGTACACACAGGTACATACTTTTATACACACAGGTATACATTAATATACACACCGGTATAAAACATAACCTACACACATGTATATATTTAGTACACTCATAGGTATACACCAACATACTTATAGATACTCATGTCATAGCATACACACAGGTATACACCTTGATATACACACAGGTATACATATACACATATCACATTCTATACCTACAATTCCATACTGTAGGTGGGATAGGTACTTACTTGAATCGAATGTCGGGCAACTCAACCTCGGTTTCCTTTTTCCTAGACTTTTAGGATCCTGTTGGCCAATTGCAAAGTTGTTAGCCAAATTCACTATTTTTCAATACAAAATGATTGTTAATTAATAAATTGAGTTGCATAACTGTATACAACTTTAAAAATCACTGGTTTTCTTATTTCTATCTAACTCTACCCTATCATCTCTAACCAAGGGCGAGAATCTTTCTAGTCATTCCTTTTTCTCATTTGGGGACGTTTTAGGATGATTTGGTTTACTTGGAGAAAAATGACGATTTTGCCCTCAGTAGGCCTACTAACTTTCTCGAGCTTGATTTTATTGTTCTAACAAAAATAGTCACATATTAATTTCAACATAACAACCTAGTGGGTTGGATCTCCTTATTTCACATCTATGCCCCATTTCAGTCAAACTTTGCAGTTTAGCCCATGAACTAAAAATTTTGACAATTTTACCCCCAAGGCTAAAATTTTCTATTTTTCAAAAGGAACATTTTTAGTCAAAGTACCATACCCTAAATCATTTTATAAAATAACATTTTTGCCCTTTTAATTTTTTTTTTCAATTTTCACAAATTCTTTAAAAATTAAAATCTCACAAACAGTTGAGATTTTTGACGATCTGCTTGCGTTGCGTAACAGTTTCATCGAGATCTACAACTTTTGTGTTTTAAAATTTTTTCAAATTTTCATTGCACAGGAGTGTTTTTGGGCATTTTTCAATTCTGTCGAGAAGAAACTTTTTCTTACAATTTAGTCCTTAAGGCATTTTTGTAAAAATCCATTTCTAAATATCATATCTACACCAATTTCGTGCCCAACCATCATTTTTGAAAAACTAACATTAAAATTACAAAAATATCACTTTTCACATAAACAACCATTTTCAATATTCAACCCTTAATTTTCACAATATCAACATACCATAATTCATATTTCTATGGGATTTAACCAAAATTTTGCTCAAGAACCCTCATACTTTGGAAAGAATAAAAATCAAAACAAAAGTCACAAAATTTCAAAACTTTAAAAATCAAAACTTACCCAAATAGCACTTTATGATTTCTAGCCTTCCAAGGCTCCTTTGAAACTCCTTCCTAGACATCATTTTGATGCAAAAACACCTTGAGTTAACTTCTCCCTTAGCCCATAAAAAATCCCTTGAAAACTTGAAAAAAAGTTTAGGTTTTTACCTTAAACCTTGTTGAAATTCCTTGGATTTTGCCTTTTGAACTTGATTGGGGCTTATTTGGCAAAGAATCGGGTAGAGAAAATTTTTGGGAAGCTTCAACAATGGCTGTCGTGGAGGTTGAGGAAGCAGAAATGGGATTTTTTTTTGGCTAAATTTGCATTAAATGCATGTTTATCCTTTATGGTGACTCATAATATTATATTAGTTCACCTAGGTGTCTCCATGGGATTGGGCCACCTTTCATGGCTTGGTGGCCCAATAAGATTCAATTGGGTGTCCACTTGATGGGGCCTAAAAATTTACACTGTGTAATTTTTCACCACGCAGTATTTTTTTCTTCACTGCCGTGGTCAAGTTAGTGCAAACTCATATCCTTAGACTATGTAAAATATTTTACTTACCTTTGGTGTACTTTTGGAGACCAAACATAACATTTTTTATATCTATATTTTCACTTAGCAGTATCCTTATACTGAGTCGACCTCCTTTTTACACTGGGTTGGATTTCGGTGGACTCTATGTCTTATTTGTATTCTAATTACCCATTCGTTTATATCATAATTTTACAATTAATTGTGATATAAAATTCATTTTATGGATATTATTTACAAATTTTTGAGTAATTAAACTCATAAAATCTGTATTAACAATATCCATTATTGCATCACATTCGTAGTGAATTTTCAACTAATACTGCTTATTTATAAATTATCACAATTTTACAATTAATTATAATTTTTAAGGGTAAATTCATTAACTAAACCCAATTAAATATTAGGTTTTATTAATAAATTTCTTCTGGTCATTACATTCCTGTACTTTCATGCATCAAAGCTTCTCATATAAACCATCTGTTTAATCTAATAAAGCTATGAAAACTATAGAGTGTACTAGCGAAGCTTCTAACAATGCTTGTGCTGCCTAGTTTTGGTGAGCTAACCATTCCCACAATCCTTGAATTTCCTACTTTTGTGCCTTACATCCTTCGTACATATGAGCATTGGGGTTCACAGATTCAAAGTTCGACAAGAATATGGCCTATATGTTGAGTGTAACTGTCTGGGGTAAACATGAACACCACTATTAAATGACTCTCTAATAGTTTTATACCCAATACTAGAGTTGCTTGAAGAGTCGTTTCTAACTTAACTAGACTCTAACGATGTTGCTTGATGCTTAACTTAGTCATCAATGATGCTGTCATTATGGTCGCAGTTCCCATCTAGGCTATTATGAGCTCCATACCATATCTTAACTTAGCAATGAAATGCTTAAGCTCAAAAAAATCACACTGTTAATAATCTAATGTCTTGTTGCTCTCAGGCACTTTACTCCATAAGACATCAAAGGTCATTTTAGGCCCCCATTATTCCTTGTTCTGCGTGCAGTAAAAATGAAGGACTTCTAATGAAGTGAGATTTGCTTGAATAGAGAACACCATTGTGTGCAAATTATCATAGTGTATCGTTAGCTCATCTTCTTGATTTTGAGCCATCGGGTCAACCGTTGACCATCATCAACCACGTTTAATCATTTACTTGATACCATAATGGACGATGACTACCATCGGCTTACGAAAACATTATAATGTACATTTGCCCTTTAACCTTTACTTTCTCATTGCTCATCTAGGAGTGTTGATATGAAGGGTATGTACCTGGCATTAACACGTAACCATTAAATACTAACTTTTCTTCTTATTTAACTTAACTTACTTGAGCTATGGTGAAGCGGACATATGATAGTACAAAATAGGATGGCAAGATACTATTCTGATACCCCCGCGGCGCCCCTCATTTTTAGGATGTCACTTGACTTTTTTAAATATCATTTCTTGAACTTAAATCTTACATACAAGTAAGAGAAATTTTGGGAATTTTTTTTCTTTTAGCATACTATGAAACATACTTGAATTTGTTGCAACGTCTGTTGTAATGTAAACTAAAACAAAGCTTAAAACTTAACTTTATTATTATTTAAAACATTTCATAAATATATCTTTTAAAGTATTTTTCATAAAACATTTCTTTAAAAAAAATATTTCCATAAACATTGACCTTTTGAAAACTTTTAAAACACTATTTCAACTAGTGGAACACTTTTTTCTTGAGTAGCGGAAACAAACTATAGTGGTATCTATACCCAACCTTTGTATTTGTCCACTGCAATAATGAGCTCTTTAACCAGCCTTACTAGTCTCTTGTAGAACTACCTACAGCATGAAGGAACTTGTAATGAGCTTTTGCTTAATAAGTTCAAACATAATCTCACAATATATTCAAAACATTCATTATAAAACCTTTCTCTTAAAAACTTTTATTTCATAAAATGTTTTTCATAAATGATTTTCATAAAACATTTCTTAACGTTTTCACAAAATAAACTTCATAAAAACCTTACTTAAAAGAAATGCAAGCAATAACATAATGTGTAATTGTATTTATGCTCTTTTATGAAGATTCTATCATCATTCTTAACTTTCTTGAACCATGGGCCTAAGTGTACGTACCAGATGCACTTGACCATCAAACACCGAGGCTGTAACATAACTTTAGCACGACACTACCCTTGGAGAGGCTAGTACAACAATTATCATTTTTGTTTTACCTTCTTATTAACTTTAGTGAATATATCAAATGCTAACATATCATATACAAATATATTACAAATCATAACGTCAACTTTAAAGCATTATGCATTACCCATGCAAACACACTTTAATTGTAAATACACTGCAAATCTTTACTTGATCTTTAAACTTTATATACAATATATACTAACATACTTCAAAAACAACTTGCATAGCATTTGTGAATACATTTGCAAACAAATATAGAGCATCTAAAAATCATTTTCTTCATGCTATAGGTAAGGTTTGAAACTTATCTAGACTAAGATATAGCGTTCTCATTTCATTCCTTTTCCTTCAATTGTTCAGCTTCGTGTCTTGTTCAAATGACATCTAATAATTAGCTAACCTTTCTTATTACCGACTTACTTGATCGATAACATAACTTAAATATTAAACATTCATTTCTTTTTACTTAACTTTGTATCCTATCAGTTTATTTTTCCTTTACTTTGCATCCCATTGGTTTACCTTTCTTTTATTTAACCTGAACATCCCTTAGTTAAATTCTTTGTCTCACTCAATAGTTTTGTTACTTTACATGACATGGAACATTTTTCATCTTTGGCGTTTTATTAATTTGGAGTGTTCGGCTCCGTTTTAATTATTTTTTTAAAAAATGATGATTTTATTCTTAACGAGTTTTTCGTAAACTTCATAACACTACTAAATTCCTTGCATAACCTTACCATCCAATTACTTATGGGTTCGAAAACATTCTTCCTTAGGGCATTTTCCTAAATCAGGCATTTCGAGTCTGTTTTGGCCGTTTTATAGAAAATGACAATTTTGCCCTTGACGGTTCTTTGAAAACTTTCAAAACCTATTCAAATCAAAGCTTACCCTTCTTTACTTCTCATAATATTATGAAAAACAAAGCAACAATTTTTCTTTTGATAAAATCTGTTTTATCAAAACTTTACAATTTTGACCATAATGCAAAAATTTTGACACTTTTGCCCTTAACGTTTTTCCTTCATTCTTTACTTGATTAAAACTTTTAATCCTTTTAAACTTGACACCTACAGTTACTTACTACCCATAGCAGTGTAGGGATCTAACATTTTCTCAATGAAAATCTAGTTTCATAAGATTTTACGTTTTTGTCCCAAAATACAAAAATCCTGATATTTTTTCCTCCAAGACCAAAATGACCGCTTTATACCAAAATGTTCAGTTTTTTGCAAGGAATAAAACTTGCAAAAGCCCCTTGGTCGAATTCAAAACATTTCATAGCACTTTCCTTTTTATGAAATTTTGTGCTTAAAATATCGTAAAATTCATCACTCGAAATCGATATAGAATTTTTGCAAACCATTCATTAGTCCTAATCGATGAGAGCTACAACTTTTGTATTTTAACATTTCTCAAAATTGTTGATCTTCATGATGTTTTTGAAAGACAAAACCAAAATCATTATTTTTCGTGTTGCTCTGATTGGAATTTGAGTAGAATTTCTTCACAAAAGTTGCTCGATGTTTTCAATAAATCACATGTTGAGCCCAAAAATTAATTTAGCCTCTAAGGCCCTTAAAACCCCATTCTTTTGAGAACTAGTTAAACTTTGTATTTTAACAAAGCTTAACATTCTTTTCATTTTTTACATAAAAACCCCACTTTCTTAACTTTCCATCAACATATCATCATTATAAAACATAAACCAATCAGGCCATAGAGTCCATTCAACATATCAAAGTCCATAAACATCCATCAAACACTTGATGTGCTTGTTAAAATATAAAATTTTTATTTGGTTTCAAGGACTAGAACTTTACCTAAGCAATTTCAAGATGTTAGTCCTTCCTTTTAGTACTTAAAAGCCTCTCAAAATCCCTTGGAAACCATCCACAACATAACCCATGAAAATTCCATCCAAATCATAAACAAAAGCCTAAAAGGACAATAGGAAAAGCTTAGGTTTTTACCTTAAAAACTCTTTAATCTTCATGTTCTACACTTGTTCTTGCTTCTTTACATGATTTGGGGGCTTATACTTTGAAGAATATTTAAGGGAGCCATGAGAGGGAGGGTTGGCTTCCTTTGGGAGGAAAGTAATGGCATGTTTTGGTTCTTTGTTGCATGAAAACAAATGATGAGTAAAACTTGATTTTTACAAACTTTGATGACTCATCATCATTAGTCATTACATCACTTAACATCATTTATGATAAAATGTTGGGGTAATTTGGCATGGTGGGATTGGGCCACAATAAAGAGGAGTGGTGGCTTTTTCTCCACCTTTTAGGTGTCCCCTTGGTGGGTCCCACAACCTTTTACACAGTGTAATTTTACTTTACATTGTATTTTTCTTATGCCATCAACGTAAAAGGGAAAAGATATTTATTTTAACATTCTAAAATATATTGAATTACTTTTTCTAATTCCCAACATAGTATAATTCATATATTGTTTAACTTTATAAAATCTAAATTTACACTGATAGTATTTTTCCTATATTACCAGTACACTTTTCTATACCATTTTAAACTTAAATAGTATTCCTTACTCATCTATATCCTCCCCACAATATAATTCCTATGCTACTTAACTTTATACAGTCCAATTCCTACACTGCATTACTTTTACAGTATAATTTCTAAACTGCATAACTTTATCAGTATAATTCTTTATAATGCAATACTTTTGTAGTATAATCCTTATACTATATTATTCTAATATGATATAATTTTTCATATTTCTATATAGTATTTTCTTTTAACTATATTTTTGTTTTAACATTTATTGCAACATATTTTATAAGAGTTAAGATTTTCAGCTTATTTTCATATCCTTCCTTTCTTGTATAAGATCATAGCATGATTTTTACCCTTAAAAATTCCATTTTTACTTTTGTAGAATTTATCATAAAAATTGGATTAAAACAATAATCCTTATGTCACATATTTTTGCTATAACACAATATTTAAATTATTGCTTTTATAATACACTAAAGATGCTTGGATGTCACACTCTTGATTTATGTCACTTTGTGTTTCTTCAGGAACACATTCCTCCATATTAGGTCATCATGCTTTTTAGCTCCTTTTCTTTTCCAAGGAATTTTATCTTTGGACTCAATTGGTCTACCATGCTTCAAGCGTGCTATAGGCTCATGAGTGACTACATTTTCTATTTGTCCTTTTGGGACTTCAATTCAAGTAGGAGCATTAGTAGCTGGTATATGTGATTTAATCACTCTTTTTGTATCTGTAAATGCATCGGGTATTTGATTTGCTATATTTTGTAAGTGCACAATCTTTTATACTTTTAGCTTACACTGTTTTCTTATCTCCCCCAAATGTTAGAAAAATTGCCTCTTTAAAATGACAATCGCAAATCATGTCGTAAAAACATCTAGTTTGAGGCTCAATATATCTGATGATAGAAGGGGATTCGTATCCGAAAATATTCCTATTCTTCTTTTGGGACTCATCTTTGTGCATTGTGGTGGGGCAATCGGCACATACATTGCACAACCAAAATCCTTAAATGAGAAATATTTTGGCTCTTGACTAAATGCTAGTTGTAATAAGGAGTATTTATCATAAGCACTTTACCTTTTGCAAAATGTTGTAGCATGTAAAACTGCGTGACCCCCATATAGAAATTGGAAGCTTTGTACTCATTATTAATGGTCAAGCAATAAGTTAGAGGCACTGAATTAATGATTCCACTAAACCATTTTGTGTATGTACATGAGCAACTCGATGCTCAACAATAATCCTAATTGATATACAATAGTTATTAAAAGCTTGGGATTTAAATTCACCAGCATTATCAAGTCTAACTTTCTTGATTGTATAATCAAGAAATTGTGCTCTTAACCTGATATATTTGGGTAAGGAATCCCGCAAATGCCATATTGCAAGTTGATAATAAGCAAACATGTGACCTTCTTCTAGAGGCATCTATCAATACCATAAAATATTTGAATGGTCTATATGGTAGGTGAATAAGTCTACATATATCACCTTAAATATGTTCAAGAATATAGGTGATTCACTATTAATTTTAACTGATGATGACCTCAAAATCAGCTTTCCAAGAGAACAAGCTGACATGGAGTTTTACTTGTTTGAAGGAACTTTTGGCCCTTCATGGATGTCCATGTGAATTTTTAATAATTTTTTGCATCATTGTTGAACCAGGATAACCCAAACGATCATGCCATAAATTTAATATATCAGGATCTTCCTTAACTACCATAAGTGATTCAATCACATTCAAATGTGTAATGCACTCCTGAGGAAAGCTTTAGTAGTTTTTCTAATATGTACTTCTTTCCAAAAACCTCAGTAGCAATGTACATATAGTCTTATCTTATTCAGTCCTAGACTAGGTATCATATCTATGAAGATATATGTCATTAAAATTAACAAATTCCATTTGGTTTTTGGTGAAAACAAAGCATTATTTATGCAAAACTTTGTTCCATTTGGCAATATGAAGCTAGCTTTACTAGTTCCTTCAAGTCTACAGGACCTTATATTATATTTATAATTGCCTTTGCGCTTTTAAATCAGGGAAGTACTTTTTACTTTTAAGGATAATGTGTTATACCACTATTTAGCACACAAATATCCTTAGCATCAATATTGAAATTTGCTCCTTCATTAGTGCAATCCATGTCAAGTTTCATGTAAAAATAAACAATTTAATAAGAATAAAGTTTTAAACGGACTACATAAGGAACATTTTATTCAATGAAACATCATACTAATACACCAAAAAATTACAAATAAAATATGACAAACAAAACATAGTTTCACATTTACTAATTAGTTATTACCAAGATTCTTGTCAACAAAATCATCATTCATATCTGAAGGATCAAGATGTGTTGAATTAGATGTTCGGTAAAATTTACTTCTTTCTCTTTCCCTTTTAGATTTGCCTTATAAAGTTTGTAAAGATGCTCTGACATTTGGCAGACTCAAGCCTAGTGCACTTTGGTTCGGCATCTATGGCAAGAATCTTGAGGATTTCAAGAAGAATTTTCATGCATATTTTACCCTTTATCATGCCTTTTCTGGATGCTTCTTTTGGATCATGTGATTTTGTGAAGAATTATAAAATCCACCCTAATTGCGTCCTTGACCATGGCCATGACTACAACCATAACCATGACCACGTCCACGACTATGACTGTGTCGTCATCTAGAGTTTCACCACTACAGAGATGGCCTTCAACTGTCATAGAAAACTTTCACGATGGTCAAAAACCATCATAAAAACCTTCGTCATTATATCATGACGGTTTTTCGTCATAGAAATATATCCTTACATGGTAGTACTTATGAAAACTGTTGTGGAAATATCAACTTACACGATGGTTTTTTGAACAACTGTCGTGGAAGAACAACTTTATATAAAAACTGTCATGAAAATTTGACATACTTGAACCTGACACGACGGTTTTTTTTATAAAAACCGTCATGTAAGGTTATGTTTCCATGATGGTTTTTAACAAAAACTGTAGTGGAAAATTGGTCATGCACAAAAAAAAAAAAAAGACTAAATTTATGATTATCCATGAGATGGCCAGTCTTGTGTGTTATCCATTCCTACAAAGCCCTAATTGTCAAAAAAAAAAAAAAAAGATGTATATTGAAATTATAATGTCTTTACAAAAGATTATTTACATTGACCTATTTTATATAATCATTTATCTACTATCTCTAGCTAAATTTGACATACCTATTTACAAATTATACCCACTCAATTATAACTTCATTTATATTTGTACGTATTTAAAATTCCTTTTTTGCTAGGGCTTGTATATCATTATTAATTATATCTCGCATGAAATGTAGAATAAGAAAACCACATTCTATGTTTTCTTGTTGTCTTAGACACTTATACTTGGAATATAGTGTTCCATTTGGTTGTAATGTTACATTGCTTCCCACTTAAAGTTTCTAATCGTTAAGCGCCCTAACAATATGTCATGATTAAAATGAATTAATAAACGCAATTATGAAAAACATAAGATAGTTAATTTTATTAGTAAAATTGATACTTACAATCTTGTGAGTGATGCGAAATTATCATGTGGTAGGTGTCCGAGGGGATCAAACCAAAATATTTGGTCCTCCCATAGTGAAACAAGTGCCAACATCCAATGTTCTCCAACATTATATGGCATGAAGAATAATTTTCTCCTTGGTACTTGAGCTAATATGTGAAGGAGTGATGTGACACACTCTCTAACGTCACTCTGTGGGTCTCTTGCAACACTTGAAACAAGGGTCAGTGATATGAAGCCAAAATTGTACGCCTTTACCTTGAAGTTTACAATATTTCACCAAAAAACTATAGAAAAAATTGTGCTCAATTTGAACACACCTTACAACTCTACTTAGATTTTAAAAAGTAAAAATTAAGAACTTTTGTAGTTAGTGGTGCCAAGTACACATTAATGTCATTCCTTAGTTGGTGAAAACACAAATTTAATAAAGTCAATAGTAAGAACTTCCCCTTCATGCACATTTTGGAGAAAGATTGTAGTTGACAAGTATTACAGGCCAACTGCTTTGCCTACTACTCATGTTACTATATAGGTTCATTCCATCAATCGATAAAGCAAAATGTATATTTCTTGGATCTGCACTAAACTCAAGATGATCGGCTTCAAAAGTCGTCCATTGTGGTGAATCCACCAAATGTCTAAGCATACTATGTCAACCTATTTGTTATGATGCCATGTCAAATTCTTGGCATGCTCTGCATTTTTGAATAAACGCCTTAAACATGGTACCATTGGAATGTACTACAACCTTCGTCAGCACTTTATTCTTACCGTCTTTTGGCTTCTTTCCTTTCTTCCACCTTGACTCTTTACAAACTGGGCAATAATTCTTGTCCTCATACTTATTCCTATAAAGAATACAATCATTTTTACAAGCAAGAATTTTCTCATACTCCATTCCCAAAGTGCTCAAAGTCTTCTTAGCCTCATATATATTAGTTGGTAATTTATCACTCTCCGATAGAAGACTTCCTAAAAATTCCAAAAGATTTATCAAACTTGAATTTGACTACCCACCCAATACTTTTAATTCCATAATCCAACTAAAGTGGACAATTTGGTGAAAATGGTACACCCTTTATACACGGGTGTCTCAACATCATTCATCATTATCTTAAAAAAATTTGGACGATGTAAAAAAGTGTTCTTTCTAATCATTGACCATGTCAACCATATTGTCGTGATCGTCCATATTATTTTCCACAATAGCCTCCTTTTCTTTACTTACTAAAGTTGGATTGAACTTAGACTTGCCATGAAAATTTCATATTTGGTAACTATTATAATCATCTTTTGAAATAGATGTCCTCTACCAATTAGAATTGAATGAGATCTATGGTTTTTACATTGAACACAAGGACACCGAATTTTATCACCATGGGCATGAGTTTTGGTAAAATTAAAAAACTATTCCATATCATTCATATATTCTCTAGACAATTGAAAATCCCACATCCATTTCCTATCCATTTCACAAGTCCTAAATCAAAAAATATATATATATTCGTATATATTTATATAAATGTAATTCAATTAAAAACAATTTCACAATTTATATATACGCATCATATTCTAATAATGAACATATTTATAAAACAAATTAATCATACCCATATCCAAATAACTAATCATATCCACAAAACAATAAACATTGATCAATAATCAACACAATCAAAATGAATTTATAAATATACCTAACAAAACTTACAATTAGGAAGGGGATTAAGGAGCATGGAGACAAAAAGGGACAGTGACTATAGTTTTGGGAGGTTCTAGGTGTGTTTTTGAGAGTTGGGTTTGTGATTCGTGTCTAATTGTCAAGCTTGAATAAAGGTTTTTAGGGAATCTTCCACGACAGTTTTTAGAAAAAACCGTCGTGGAAAGATAAACCTTCCACGATGGTTGTTGAGAAAAATTGTCGTGGAAAGTCATATCTACCACGACGGATGCGGGGAGTTACGCTCGAGAAGACGAAAACCGTTGTGGTAGGAGGGGAGGTCTACCATAACGGTTTCTAGAAAAAACCATCATGGTAGACCTCCCCTCCTACCACAACGGTTTTCGTCTTCTCGAGCATAACTACCCACATTTTTTCTCTCTTACCATGATAGTTTTTAAAAAAATGTCATTAAATTAGGGTAGTATAATCTCAAATTTCTAGTAGTGTTTTCAACATTTGCAGTATTTGCTTCTAGACATACTGCTAAGCTAGTGGGACATGACTGATGATTTTTTAATCAAGAGTTCATTATTTTTTTTTTTGCCACTAGAATAGATAAAATAAGTTCAGAATATTTCTTAAAACCTCGCACCCTATATTGTTGTTATAAGGTTGTGTAGGATGCATGAAATATAGAGTTAGTCTTTTCCAACATTTCTTCCTTAGTAATTTTCTCTCTACAAAATCTTAATTGTGAAATTATTATGAATATGACTAAATTATAAACACTAGCTTTCTTAACATCTTGGAAACACAAAGCTTTCTATATTCATCACAGGTCGTATGAAATATGACTTCTTTTTGGTGGTCAAATCTTTTTTTAAGATCCTTCCACAATCCACTTGGATTTTTTACAGTGAGATATTCACATTTTAAACCTTCATTAAGGTGCCTGCAAAGAAAATCGTTGCCTTTACCTTATCTTGCGATGACATAGCATTGCCTTCTTTGATTGTCTCTAAGAGATCCATTGACTCAAGATGTATTTCTACATCAAGAGTCCAAGGCATATAATTTTTTCCTATGATTTCCAATGCAATGAACTCAAGCTTTGTAAGATTTAACATGGTGATAACTAAAACAGAATACAATAATAATTAGAATTACAACTTTATTTATTTAAACATAAAAGGTACAAACATTACATACCAAACATAATAACAGTCAACAAAAGGAAAAAGACAAAGAATGTGATAAATACAAATAACAAGTTAAAATTAACGGAGAATATTCTCCAATAATGAGAAGAATAACAAGCATGATGAAAAGAAGAATTATGATCATTAAGAACGGATTAATCATTTTGTGAAAATTTTTAATTGTAGATAGTATCTAAGGAGAACATACGAAGTTGAGGAGAATGAAGTGAAGTTAAGAAGTGAAATATGGGAGTTTAGAATTTACCAATTTATAGAACAAAAGCTAGTAGTTATTTAGCCATTTATTACTATTAAAATAGTGTTATAACCATTGGAATAGTATAAAGACATATTGTCCTTGATTGGTATTTTTATAAAAATACAAAACCATAAATGGTAACAGTAACATATAAACGTATACATAAACAATAATCAACTGTAATAAAATTTAAGAAAAACAATAGAGTTAGAAAATATATGTACACAGGAATAATAATATGTATATGTTAGAACAACAATAGGCTATCAATAGACATGAGGCTTGGCCTTTTACATTGAACAAAGATAAAATACTTACCTATAGTTATAGTTCATTAATAATAAACAATTAATAACTAGGAGGCTTAGCCATCCATATTAAACAAAAGTAGAGACAATTAATAAGTAGGAGATCTAGCCATCCATTTTGAAGAGAACTGGTTTAGTTAAATGATATACCTTTGCTTTTACTTACTAGAGGTAGAAAGTTATGTAGGAACTAGAGCGTTCGTGCTAATAAAATATTATGAAAACTAAGAAAACCAAGACTAAACCTATGAGACTAAAAGAAAGATATAAAACTTTAAAAGAAAGAATAGAAAGAGAGAGATAAAAATTCTTTAGTTAATGATGAAAAATTGTTGTACTTCAATTGAAAGAAAATGCTTCCATATTTATAGTAAGATCTTGGTATTATTTATATTGACTTTGTAGCTCTTATCGTGTGAGAATGATGTTGATAGACAGCCAACAAATATGGCTTTTCCAGTAAATTTTTGCCTTTAATAACAACAAGTTTTTTTTTTTTTAATTTGAAGAACAAAGTAAAACTAAAAAAAAAAAAAGGATGAAGACCTAGTATTAAAAATATTTTGAACACCCATTTGAATTTTTGGGGCTCAATAGCAATGTGACTAAATAATACCAAGTCTTTATAATTTTTTTTTTATGTTTCATTTTCTTTTTCAAATGAAAAAAAAAGTAATATCCTTTTAAAAAAAATTCAAATGTGTGTTCAAAATTTCATTTATATGGATGGTGAATCCAAGAGGGGGCTTTGGATGCAACATAACCCACCACATAGCTTGGATTGTGTTTATGCTTTAAAGATGATTTGATCATTTAGAAAAAAAAATAAATAAACCAAAAAAGTAAAAGAAAGGATGGTTTGAAAAACACAAGTAATATTTTTTGAATTTTAAAAACCCAAGGACAAATGTTGTATTCAGTGAAATACAACAGATACATTTTGTATTTTCTAGAGAAAGAGTTATGGGTATTTTTTTTGGTTTTCTAATAGTGTTGCAAACCTAATTTATCAAGTTACATTATTTATTACATTTTTTGAAACATTATGCCACTATCTAGTAATCCACACTTATAATATGCTATTACCTCTTTCATCCTGATATATATTAGATTAGTCCGTGACTATTGCTCAATAGCTTAATCAGCTATTAGGTTGATTAACTTTTGAAGCCTAATTATCAAAATTTTCTCTAGTAAACTTCTTCATTATTGTGAAATCTCTATAGCTGCTGAAAGTAAACATAGCTCTCATGTTGGTACACAATGTGTTCATGAGGTACCCAAAAGGTCTTGCAAACATACCAGTTTTGCTTCGTCCATCTTAACTTGATTAGTACCTTCATCACATACTTCTCCTATGACAACTCCAAGACATCATTGTCCCATGTAATCTTCATCCAAAGGATTTGTTTTGTAGTGCCCAAACCATTCATTACAAACTCCTTGGCCAACTTCTCTATCAACTTATCAATCTTCTGTTTGCTAGCACTTGCAATTAGTATGTCATCATATATAGTAGTAGAATAATGTAAGAGTTATCAAATTTTTTCACGTAAAAACAATGATCTGCTTGGCACTTGAAAAAATGTTATCACATGTCAAACTTCTAATACCACCGTCTAGGAGTCTGTTTGAGACCATACAAACTCTTATGAAGTTTGCACACCATTCTCTCCTTTCCATGTACTTCAAATCCTTGTGCCTTTATCATTTATAGTGGATTTTTACAACACAAGCTTGAGTGATGAGAAAGAGTATCATGCCATGAGGATTGCGTTTGATTGGTTAATTATCAAAATTAGGTTAACTTTTAGATTATTTGAACAATCGAAAATAATAATGTTTCAAGAAATAAAATTAGATTATATTAAAAGCAAATACATAAATAAATAAATATGTGAAGAAATAAATATACGAATGTTCTTTCCAATTTCGGCAAGATTAATCTTATTTAAATTCTCTAATGAAAGTAATTAATATTTCTCATCTGCCAGTGAATTTCTCTAATTTATTATCAACCTTTCCCAAGCATTGAGAATGATATTTTAATAGACAAAGTTCCTTCATCTTTGTCAAAACTCTAAATCTATAAAAAAATTTATTAAGTGTAAGAAATCCATAACTACAGCATAACTTTCATAGATATCTCTATGCTATGATAATTTCATAGTATTTTAATTTAGACATATTCAATTATCACTTATCAATCTAAATTAAATTCCAAAACATGTAATTGTTGATCAAACAATCAAAAGCATTAAGCACAAATTAAAATACTTAGCATATTATGGAATAGAATATTCAGTTAACTTAAAATAAGAGGATTTATATAGTAATAACAGGGCTACATCATAATCCTAGAACAAGAACACAATAATCTATATATAAAAACAAATATTTACAAAAAAAAATAGAATAAATATTCCTAAACACAAAATATAAAGAGGTAAGAAAAAAAGAAAATAAAACCATTTAAAGATCCATAGTCATCTTCTCCATCTCATCTCCCTTGCAGTTCAAAATGCCTTCTCAATTGATTTTGTGGAAAATAAAAACTAAAACTAAAGCTAAACTAAATCCTAAAAATAAAAATAAAACATTTTTTCTTTTTTTCTTTTTCTACATCTTTTTCTCTCTTTTTGGCTCTGTTTTCATCCAAAAAAATGGCCTCCTCAAGCTTTGGTTCGAATCAACCCCCCTTTCTATAGAATAATGGTAGTGTTAGTTTTAGGGTTCCCTTACGCAAGACACATCGCACAACTGCAGTAGTAGCATTGATGGCGGTTGCATGGCAATGTAAGTATGGTCGCATTATAGGGCGCATGGGAACAAACTCAAGTTGCACAGCACCAGAATTCTAGCAGGATAAGTGCAAGTTAACACATATGCACAACAAAGCACCGATGGGAGTGATGTTGGGCTCGACTAGGACACACGAGTTTGTTAGGCATATATGACACTCATGTACAAGAGGCATCTGAAGCCAATCAAATGGTTTGTGACGTGCATTTGTATTTCTTTTGCCCCATGTGGTTTTCGTTCCAACTACATCTAAATTTGAATTTTCTTTTCTTTTTGACCCCAAATTGACTCTAAATTGCTAAGTTGCCTTTGTCACCCATTTTATCTATAGGCTTGAGAAAAAATAAATAATTAAGAAGGAAATCAAAGTAAAATAAAATGCTCTAAATTACATTTAATTAAATTTTAAAAAATAAAGTTAAAGTATAGTAAAAAATTAAACAAAATTAAATACAAATATTAAGAACATAGCAGAAGTATATGCATCAATATACAGGAATAACTCTACATTTATAGAGTTATCAATCATGTAGATCTTTTCCTCTAAAGAACCACGAAGGGAGGTAGTCTTTACATCCAACAGCTCCAAATGCAAGTCTTTTTATGCTACTAATCGAAGTATCTTTCTTATTATAGTAAACTTCACAATTGGAGAGAAAATTTCTATAGTCAATGCCTTCTTTATGTTGGAATCTTTTTACAACTAGCCTTGTTTTCTATCCCTTGCTGCCATCATATTCTTCCTTTATCTGGTATACACATTTATTTTGCAAAGCCTTCTTACCGTTAGGTAACTTTGCCAACCATTATGTCTAATTCGATAACAATGAATCCACCTCTTCCTTCATAGCTAACTCCCACTTGATTAAATCATCAATTTGCATGGCTTCTTCATAACTTTCTAGTTCACCTCTATCAGTCAACAAGATATAATGCAATGTAGAGGAATAACTTTGTAGTGGTCTAATAGTTTTGCTAGACCTCCCGAGTGGAGTAACATGAGTAATCTTTTGCTCTTTTATGTCAATATTCTATTGATCTTCAAAAGTTTTCATCAATGATCTTCATCAATGAGTACTCTTTTGCTCTTTGATCTCTCAGTAGAATAACTTTAAGCTTCTTTGCTTTAGTTCTTGTACTCCTAGATTCTATTGTCAACCTATCCTTGTACTAGACTCTTTCATTGAAGATCACATCTTTGCTCTTAACAACCTTTTGATTTTGGTCATCCCAAAAATGATAACCAAACTTAGTATCACTATAGCTAATAAAGAAGCATCTTTTAGTTTACTCCTAGTAGCAAAATCAATATGAACATAACAAAGACATCTAAACACTTTCAAAAAAGAAAAATTTACCTCTTTGCCACTCCAAACCTCCTATAGAATTCTGCAATCCAATGGTGTTAAAAGACCTCTATTGATCAAATAGGTTGAAGTGCTAATCCCTTCAGCATAAAACACCTTTGGTAGCCTTGCGTTCAGTCTCATGCTCCTTGCACACTCATTTAGGGTTCTATTCACCATTTCAACAACACTACTCTATTGAAGCTTCCTTAAAATGGTCTTCTTTGTCATGATGCCATTGTCAGCAAAGTATTTCTTAAACTCATCATCCATGCACTCTCACCTTCATTATACGACTGCAAGCACTTCATTTGAAATTCGTCTATTCTCAACCATCGCTCTCCATCTTTTGAAAGCATTAAAGACATCAGTCTCATGCTCCTTGCCCACCTTTTTGCCTAAGTCGTTAATGAACATCACATAATAATTAGAGCCTCTAAGAGAAGTGAAGGTAGAAGGCCCCCACACGTTAGTTATAACACCCACCATTTTTCATATAATGGATTAATGATAGATATTTAACGATGTTAAGTATTTTCTTATGATATAATGTTACTGACTATTTATTTGAGAATGATGATAGGTGACGGTTACATGAAATTAATGTGCTCAAGGTGTTCATGTCATTTATAATGCATGTATGATGAATAATTTATGTTTTAATTTCGTGAAATGTTGGAAGTGGCATTTTGGCATGCCGAGTTTACTAATTCGATAGGCCGACTTATTTTTGAACGACATGCCGATGGATTTAGTCGGCAGGTACAAATTCGGCTGACTGAATTAAATTGTCAGCAGGCCGAACACTGTTGACGGGAAATCAAAAAATAATTCTAAAATTATGGTATTGATGATTAATTTTATTTATTGCAAAAATTTTAAACAATTGATATATTATATCTCTTACCTTATCCATGTTAGGGAAGGTTTGAATTTTTAAAAAATGATTTGATTTTGTGATAAGCTTTCCTAATTTGATAAGATAAGATTTGGTAGTTAGAGCAAATCTTTAACTTTTTCCTTATCCCTCCCCATCATACACACATATTCCCTCTATTTTGAAAGAAAAATATGCTTTAAATATAGAAAATATTATTTCTCCCTTTACACCATTCTTTTTCACGTAAATTTTTTTCTCTTCCCCTCTATATCGCTCTCTTCCACACTCTCTCTTTCCCCTTCTTCTTTACTTCACAATTTTTCTTTCCCTTCTCTCCCTTATTTTCCTACAAATATTTGAATGAAATAGTGGGTTTTTGCTTAGATAAATTCAAGAGAATTTGAGAAAAATCGTTTTGGAGGTAAGAAACTCATTCTTGATTTTTCCTAAAATTATTTTTCCTTTGTGTTTCAACCCCCATAACTTTTTTACAAATTTTCGTTTGCTCTATAATTTTAGTATGATGTTCATGTATGTTTTATGTGATATCCTCAAAATTTCACCTCAATTGGAATTTTCTATGTTGAGATATGAAATTCCTATTCTCTGCCACTCACAAGGTAAGGGTTGCTGATCGGTATATTACACAAAAAGTATAGTCATTGCTCAAGGGGCAAACAAATTTTGAATTTAACAAATTTTTTTAGAAATATTCATACATATGTTAGGTTATAATCTGGAAAATTTGGTGGTGATTTGACGTATGTTTGATGAGTTATTGGATTTTCTTTAAGATAGGTCTTTATGGTTGATAAATCAGTGAACTTTGGACGTCTTGCTTGCTTGAGCTTTTTGTATGACCAAACGAATTTATTTGACAATGAGACTTTTTGTGGTACTATATTTATATGCTTATAGGTTGTCATGAAAATTTTAGAAATTTTATTTTAATTATTTGAGTATGATGATTGCGTGTTAGTCACTGCCTACTGTGTTTAGAGTTTATTTTGTTTCTAGATTCTAATGCATTTTTCAAATTGTTGAAAATTTATTTGAAGCTAATTTTAGGATATGTTATAGTTCTAGGTGTCTATTGTATGTAGGATTTTTATGAAATTATTTTAGGATGTAGAGAATTTATTTTATGAATGTTAGTTAGGGCTGCTCACTGTTTTGTTATTGCTGTCAGCTTTTGTGTTGTGTGTTGAGTGACTTGTTTTAACTGTCTAATGGATTTTATATGACTACTAAAAAAATTAACGTAATCTATATATATGTTAATAATGTCCCTCCAAAGTCCTATGCCTTAATTGTGTAGGAATTTTGAGTAATTGAATTGTCCGTTCTTAAGGGTCAGGCAGGTTGTTAAATTATAGATTTTGCAAGAATGCTTGTACGATGGTAAAGTGCATTTGTGTGCTTGTGTTACTTGAGATGGAAATATGAGTGTTGCCTTATAGTATTGGATGATTTCATGAAATTGAAAAATTAATTTTAATTGTATGTGAATGTATAACATGAACACACCAAGCAGTGAGCACATCGAGACCCCAATGGCGTCATCTAAGATAAGGTTTACGTAAGCAAGTCAAGTAAGTATATTCTCTCCTACAACATGATAAAAGTTTATAAAAAGGTTTTGAGAACATGTTTTATGATGATTCTTAAGTTTGTTTTCTACATATGGTTTCTCTTATGAAAACTCTTGTTGCAACAAGAAAGTTTAATGAATGTTTCAATGACGAGGTATGTTAAAAGTATATATGTATACATGTATCAATTAATTAAGTATTGCACATCCTATGTTTATGTTTATGTTTATGATGTCCCCCAAGGTAGACTTGTCATGTTTGGTTTAAGATTACCTCCCTCTCTCCTCTCATGGCCGTGCACCTACGATGATGTTAATGGTGCAACACTTGGGCCCTCAAGAATAAAATTAATGAAGTTTTAATATGGATAATGTTAATGAAAGATATATTCTATATGAAACTGTGCCTAGTGCAATACTATGTTTATGATGATTATAATTATGATGTTTCATAAAGATGTTTCTAAAATGTTTTAAAGTTGTGAGATAGGAAAGTGTACTTACTAAGCTTTTACTTACTTAGTTTATGATCATGTTGTAGATAAAGGTAAGAGGATCATGGAATAGTAGAGGGTAAGGACGGGCATGTGAGCAAGGCACGATGGATTAAAATGAAAGAACACCAGTTTAAGTTATTAACTGTGTTTTATTTATTGAAAACAGATGAACTCTAGGAAAGAATTTTTAAAGTTTTTGAACTAAGTTTTTATTTCTTTATATGTTAGTTTCCGCACTAGTAAATAGCATGAATTGTTTTATGTTTTCTTTATTTTCCTGAAGATCAACCTTCTGATTATTATAGATTAGATTGCCAATGTTGGTATCGGCGTGCCGATTACCCTGTGTTGGCCTGTCATTCCAAGTGTTTTAAAAATCTGGTTGTGCAGAGCCTCGAACGGTCTATTGGTGATGGAAGTTTGGACTGCCGGTAAAGTTTCGGCCTACCGTGTTCGAAGTTCGGCCTACCGAACCAGTTGAATAGATTTGAAAGTTTGTTCTAATTTATATTTAAATTATGGTCTCATTGTTTTGGTGTTGATAAACTATTTCAAATTTAATATATATAAGTAATTTAATTTACATTTGTATATTTATAAATATTAAAAAAATAATAATAACATGTATGGATCCTAAGAATATGTTTTTTAAATTGTGTTTCGAATTAAATAGTTTATCATAAGTAATGACAATAAGGATGAATGTAATGACATCTGTGATGTCTGTAAAGGGCCGTTACATTAGTATGGACCAACTTTGGTTTTGTTGCTTTGGGCTCCCTGCCTGCTTTGGACAAGCTAACCCTAATTTGTTTCTTGAAGATATAACCTTTACACAACCTATGCTCAATGGAATTCAACCTAAGTAGCTTTCCTTTAGAATGAAGCTGTAACATCCTAAAAATTTCTAACTGAATACTATGGGCAAGACATCAAAGTTTAAGATAGCATATGTCATTATGATTAAGCTTTAGTAACCATTTATTGAGCATTATTATATGTAACAGTGGCAAGGGACTCGCTGTGCTTGAAAAAAGTTCATGTCAAAATTTTGAAGTTTGATGTCATGATAAAAAATATGATTCCTATGAATTTTGGATGTTTGATAATTTGATTGTTAAAATATTATTAAGTATGTATAAAGGATTTAAAATTTTGAATACCACAAAAAAGAGGGTCAAATCTGAGTTTGAGAAGTGAAGACATGGTCAAAACAAGTTTTTTAGTAGTCAAAGTCAAAACTTTGGGGCCAAGTCTCTGAGGACTAACACTGTAGCTCTAGGCATGGCCCTAAACCATCAACTAGAGGACCAGTGCCAGCCTACGAATAGTATTTTCTGATTTCGAGTTTTTTTAGGTGTTTTTCACCAGATTTTCACCCTTTTATTTCTAAACTTGAAATTCTAAACTCTTTGATTAAATTCTAACCCTTAGATAGTTTCTCTACATTTAATCCTAGCATTTTGGTGATTAGGAATCCAATAGTCGGCACAAAGTTTAAACCTCTAAAAACATAACTAATAATAATTTCAAAGAAACCTGTGTAATTATAAAACTTAACAAATTGTATTAAATAAATCATGTGTAAAGCAAATGACCAATATGTTGTTTTAACATAAACTTAGAAAATATTAATCAAAACCTATAAGTTTTCAAACCAGAATTTAAAATATAAGTTCTAATAAAACCCTAGAATCGTTATTTGATAACCCACTTAGCCACCATACACACATCCATGCCAAACCTCATTCGTCCTAAAGCTTAGTTTCTACTTTAATATGCGACATGCAAATAACCTAGAATAAGTTTATGCGCTCAGTAAGTACATCTATAATCCCACGAAACAATGATTTAAGTTTCCAGGGTTTCCTAAAAAATGTTCTAAAAAAGAACATTTTCTTTTTTAACTTGTCTACTACTAGGGCCCTAGACATGTGCTGAGATGCACAACCATACTAAGAGTGGGATTACAAGTTCTAAATCCATTGGACAATTTATCATTGTGGACTTTGCACTCTATATAAAGGAAACACCTAGCGACTCAATGCAAAGTCAGATTATATCTTGATTAACTCTTATTATACATTGTCACAAATTATAAGGAACATACAATATATCATACCAATCATAAGTCTCTTCATAAAAATCCTCTCTTAAGCTTTCATTGGTATAGCTATCAAGATTTAAAACTATATGAAATCATATTTTGAACAAACATGTTGTAGGTGGAGATGTACTTATCTAGAACTGTAACTAAGGTGATACATCTTGGGATCCTGGTATGCTCGCCCTTTAGAATGTTTATGTCATAGTATCATAAAATTAAAACTTATAGATAAAACACAAGAACTATATTAGAACCCTAATTTACGTCTCTAAAAACTTGAAGAAAATCCTTATCTATGCCTCCGTTGCTCTATCAAACAATTTCTCATGACGAATCCTTATACTAATATTAAGAATTTCACCAACTATATTCCTACTATGAGTTTTCTTCAATATTACCCAAAACCCTAATTATCAACTCATGAAATTAACATGTTGAGAAAACTTAGTCTTTCCCTGTTAAGATTAATTGCCTAGGGGATCGAAAAGAAGACAAACTATGGTGGTTTAATGGTGAAATCTTCAAATTCAATCTCCTTCAGGTGATGAATGTGAATAGGTGTGAAGGAAGAAAAGCAATGCCAATTCTAGTGTGAAATTCATAATTTGAGCTTAATTCACTAAGTGTGGGCTTTTATAGAAGCACTTTCATTCTCTTCTCACTCATTTGCCTGAGTCTATATTGCCATTAATCAGAATTTATAGTAGAAACATCAACTACAACTTTGTCTTTGTAATTGGAAGTGATTAAATAGTTTTAGTTTTACTCGCTCGAGCAACAACCATGGCTCCTTTGTGACTTTCCAACCACCATTATTCAAAGTCACATAATGATAATCATTAAGTTGCCCTATTGAAATCAAATTTTGCATCAGTTTTGGCACATCTTGCCTTGTGAATTTTCCAAGTGGACCTGTTTGCTATATTCTTTAACATGACATCAACAATATTGACAATATCCAAAGGTTCTCCATCAACTAGATAAACCTTTCCATGATTTCTAGTAACATAATTCTCCTCAATCTCATACTGTGTAGTGGTGTGAAAGCATCTCCAAATTCCATCACCTAGGAATCAACATGACTGTCAACTGATAAGAATCATGCATCTTGTACCTCATCTGCAACTGCTTTTGCGCTCTTGTTTCCTTTATCTTCATTTTTTGTGGTATTCTATAGTTCTTCTAATGACTAGTTTTGCCATAGTTTCAACATTTCCTATTCTTAAGTGGACTTGCTTTTACCATTCCTTAACTTCTCTCTGCTATTCCTATTGGAGTTCTTCTCGAATAGGCCCATTCTCGTTTCTTGGCCTTCCAAACTATAACCTAATAAAAGACCCTTGCACGTGGCTTGGATCTGTATGTCTTACCTTGGGCCATACCACGGGATATGACTTAAACCTAGTGAAAAAATAGGTATCAACAATGTATGGTGCACTCATTTAATAACTTATTACATTAACAGTTTTGATAGGTGTTCCAATTTTAATTGGAATGACCCGCACTAGTTCTCAATTAAAGGTTTCATAGGTTGATTAAATAATTAATTATTTATTATTGACTATTTTAATTATCATCCTTAAATATTATCCTCCTGTGTATAACACTTATATACAATATTTAAGGTCATGTAGATAATTATAGAATTTTAATGATATTCATAAAGTATTCAAAATACATGCACACAGATATAATAAAAAATTCAATTTTATTTATTTATTTATCAATATATCTAGTACAAACCATCATATGCTTTTTGGCCATTTATTCTTACACGAACTAGCTAGAAATTTTTTTTCCTAGTTATAACATTTAAGAGACAACACCCGCTTATAGCTAGGAAAATTTTCCTCGCCAAATTTCATATTTTTAGTAGTGCCAAATTGTCAAGTGAACAAGACAACATAGGTCACTATTACACTCAATTTCATTATAATTCATCTTTTAGATTTTTGTGAAATCATTGTTCCACAAGCTATTGACTAGTGAGCATTTTACTAACAAATCAAATATTTCTTGAGCTTGAATATTGAGAAAATCCTTAGGTTATAGTATTATTTTGATTTTTTAGTGTTATTTTGTAGAAAATAATAAAATGAAACATAGAGGGAGTTTTACACCATCTTGGAGTGAAAAGAGTGCAAAAAGAGGCCAAAACGGCAACTACTTGTGAAAGCAGGACAAAAGCCAGGTGTTGCAGCGAAGAAAAATCTAGTTGCAGCTAGATTTCCAATGCTGCAATGCCAAAAATAGGTGTTGTAGCACCCAATTGAGTACACAACCATAAACTACACTTCTCCATCGAAGCAAGTGCACATTAAGCGTGTTGTGCATGAGCCTCGCCCGGCCGTGCATCCCTGGGGCCTCCCATACATGCTGAGCCTCTTTTAAGGGCTAATCTTGCCCCATTTTTTGATCAAATGGCTTAAAATTGAAGCGGATTGAAGCATTGCACCGTTTAAACCCAAAAGCCCTAATAGAAGAGGGGAGCCTCCATTTTTAGAGAAGGAAGCACAACTTCAAGAGGATTTTGGGCTCCCTTTCAAAGAAGAAGATGAGAAAAAAGAAATTTCAATTCTAGTTTTAGATTTAGGTTTTTATTTCCAGTAAATCATCATAGAATAAGCATTTTGAAGATCAAGAAGGATGGAAGGAGAAGAAGATGAAGAGCTTGGAGACCATGACAACTCCATATTGGGTTTTTCATTCCTTTTCACTTCTTGTTATTTTTGTGATTTGTAAATGATGAACCCTTGATGTTGATTTGTTCCATTTTAGTTATGGTGTAGTTGTTTTTCTAGAGCTTTAATTTTGCCTTATTATGAAGTGTTGATTTATTGTTAGTGGTTTGCTATGGTTTATTTATGTTGTCTCACACTAATGCTTCTATTTTATTTGGCCAATAAATTAGATGATTTTAGTATATGGGGTTTGATACTCGAGAGAGAGAAATTACATGTACGGATCGTCGAAAATCCAACTTAGGCGACTATAAGATTAAGACATTTATAGTTCCTTTGTAGACATTAAAAGAACTAGAGCTTAATGAATGTTAACTATTTGGTTCTAAATAGAGATATTGAATCAAGTTTTTGAGCATATTATTTAATTTAATGCTTGAAAAAGGTAATTTGATTAATTAAGAGGGTCTCGACTAATTACTGATGAGATTTCACTTAATAATAAAATTAATGAGGATTAATTATGATAAAATTGACGCTCTAGTATTTTTAGTTATTTATTTTCATTACTCTATTTTATTTTCTTATTTATTTTTTTCAATTTAGTTTCTAATATTTATTCTCATTTCTTTTACTTTTAGTTTTATTTTTATTTAACTTCAGTAATTCAAATAATCCTAAAGTTAATCAATTTCTGTAATCAATGCAAATTAAACACAATCTTCGTGAAATTGACTTTCGTACTCATAAACTTTATTACTTATGACCATGTATACTTGCACGTTTCAACAGCTATATTCAATATTGTGTAACAACATTAATGATTTTGACACTTAATTATGTTGCTACTTCACTACTATTTCCGTTAAGACCTGAAATAAATTTTATTCGATAATTTTCATCTAAGAATCTTATTAAATTCTATCTAAAAATTTAGTAATTCCTAACAATTTAATGGGACTATAAATATTAAACTCACAATACCTAAAGGGATAAAATTATAATTACAATTCCTCATAAATAGCAACAACAAATTGTATATCAACGACATCATGCACCGTAAAGGAAAAAATTTTCGTCTTCACATTGCTCTTACAACACTAGTGCTCGCTTTACATTCTCTAACTAATGCATTATGTATAAAGCTTCCTTCCTTGTGTTTTGGTATACATTTATCTTATTTCTACTCGTAACTTTACTTCTTAAACCCTCCAACAAGCCAAGTCAATTACTTTGTCACCTTTAAGTTACATTCCTATCAACAGAATAAGACAAAACAGTCCTTTAACAAATGGTCAAAAAAACATTTTGTTATACCTCGGAATATGAGAAAGTACCTATTACAAACACCAAAATCAACCACGTGGTTATGATGTTGACCGTGCATGCACGTAAGGTGTTGAATGATTGTGGAATTAAAGAAAAAGGGAAAATTTTGATAAAAGACTCCCCTCAGAAACTTAATTGGAGAAATGAGTCTTTTTTTTTTTTTGCACCTTGCACCCAAAAAAACGACAGATAGGCTCCATCTCAGCCTTTCTTTATTTATCCATCTCAGCCCTATTCTCCTTATCAAATTTTCCCCTTTCATATGTCGTTTCCTTTCCCTCTGTTTTGAGGTCTCGTTGGGAGAGTTTCGTTGGGTTTGTCTCCGTCTTCCTTGGTTGGTTGCCGTTTTTCAAATTCTCCCTTTGCTGCGGTTCCTTCCCGTTCCTTCCTTCCCTTTCCTTCCATTCCCTCCTGAAATTATTCCGTCCTACTTCTGTGTGTGGCGTTGAAGCTGAAACAAAAAACAGTCTCCTCCATTTTCTTCTTCCCTTCTCTTCTCGCTTCTCTTCCTCTTTTCCTTCTCGTCGAAGAGCAACAAAACACGAGAACGCAGAAAGAGTTCGATCCATTTCAACCGAAATTATCAAATTTCCCCATTTTGACCCACCTTTCCCCTCCTCTGCGAAAAACACCCTAACCGTCTCCTCTCCTTGTCTGGGCAATCTGCAGCTATGGTACATGGCCGTCGCCGCCGTCCGTTTGACATTTGTCAGTCACCGGTGGTACAAGGTCAGTAATTCTTTGATTGGTTTCCCTTGTTGTCTGCTATTGGTTGTGATTTATGGAGTATTTTGATAGTTAAAAAGCCCTAGAAAGACATAATTGAAAGAACATAATTGAATATCAACTCAAATTGATATCAACTCTATTGAAAGAACATAATTGAATAACACTAACCACATCGCCGTTATCATCCATACAGGATATGATCATTTATGTTTGACACCCTCGTGGAAAGACTGGCATTCTAATAAGTCTCACAATACCACATTCAAAAATTGCGTAGGAAAATATGGCAACCTGAATTACAGAAAAAAAAAAGAAGAAAAGAAAAAAACATTTTCTTTTAATGCATTGAAGTGCAACCCAATGAGACAAACACAAAGATTAAACCAAAGATAAGGCACTCTCACCTCTCTGCTTAGTAATATTAGGATTTGTACCCAAAGTTTGTAACCTATGAATAATGTCAATTGTAATACTCTGCTTCAAATGTTGTGGAAGTTCAACAACCATTACTTCACCAGAAAGCTCCTTCTCAAGTTTCTTTACCTTTGAAGCCACAACAACGATTTTACCAATTTAACAACCAGTTTACAAACGAAACTTAAACAAAGTCACAAGGGCATTGCATAAATATAAAATAAGTTTAATCAACCATAGATCTGTCTAACTCATCAAAAGAATAAAATTACCAATTGAACAAACGACAGATAGCTCTTACAGTACACTATTTTAAGATTGGGAGTCTTATATTTTAACATTGGAATTCTGATGGGAATTTGGATTTGAACATTGTCTTCATCTTCAAGGTTTTTGAAGCCTTGTAATTGCTTCCTCATGTCAATCAAAGTCCTTAAACAGAGCAGAACAATTTAATTTCTAAAGGGCAAATTTTTCTTTCAGTAAGAATTATCTATGTTTTTGTTCTGCATGTGTAATTGGTTCATAAATTTGAATTTGAACTATTCTTAAAAAATGAGAATTAGTAAGAAAAAAAGGTGAACGGCATGGGAAATTTATTAGGGTCTCCACAAGCATAAGCCCCATATGTTAGGCGGACTGATAGAGGAAAGGTGACAAATACTTGGATTGTGATCATTTATATTATACTAATACTAGAATTCTGTTACTTTATATGCCAATTTCAACCATAGAAATATTTTCATTCGTTAAAATATGGGATCTTTTATAGTGGTATTTGTTGTTTTTGACTACCTATAGGAACTTTTCTTTTTTCAATCATTGGTTTAATTTTTAACTTTTAATTGTGTGATTTGTAAGTTGGATCAATTTTGTATTGTGCGTAACAAATTATAAATGCATAGTCATGCCATTGACAATTTTACAATAGAAATTTTTAATACGTGCACTTGATAGGCTTAGGATCGCGCAATATAGATTAAAAATTTGTAAACTAGTAGCAATTAGCATGTACCACCAACAATTGTCTTCAAACCAAGGCTGAATAATAGGAAGTGGGCTGTTGAAAAACAGGAAGAGATGTACACCTTCCCCTTATCTTTTGCATCGTTCACCATCGCTGGCCCAACCAATCCACTTAGTATAGCTCATTTAGTTGGGGGATTTTTTGCTTAACCAATTAAATAACTGAAGAACAAATTGGGAAAGTTCGAATGCTTAAAGAAGTCTGCCCAGTGGATTGGAAAAATGATGGTTGTATCTGTTTTAGTTGGAAAACTAGAGGGTATATTCATGTTAGGGGTATCTCAATGCAAGAACTTCAAGGCATCAAATTTTAGTTCAACTACTATAGTTGGTTGAAATTTAAATTTTGTTTCCTGCAGATATTAATTTGGTAGCTTATAGATATGGACTATTTGATTGCAATTTATATGAGATCCAAAAGCATATGACTTACACATATTCTTGTCTCTTTGTCTATGGTTTTTAACTGTAGTAATGTGCACTATGTCAAATTGATTTTCCTTTTAAGGATAAAGCAGATATTGGTTTTAAAATACCAATGGCTACCTCTACTCTAATGTAAATTTGTGAACACATCTATTCTATATATACACAGACACTATGTATAATGATATCTAAATGTTGCGGGACTTTTAAAACGCAAAAAATTGACTCTTTTTATATAATTTCCTTTGCTTTTAATTGGTATAGCTTGATAGTGTGTCATAATTTCCTTTGTATTCTGTTTTCTCCAATTCCTATCTACGTTACATTAGTTGCCAAAATTATCTGGTGAGCTTTTGCCTAGAAATCAAAATTCTCATGTTATCCTCAAACGGAGGGAGGGACAATTCCAATTATTTAAGTTTATAAAAAAAAATATACATATAATTTTGTTTTTTAAGGATCATAAAACTTAGACATACATTTAAAAAAAAGAAAAAGAACCAGAAAAATCAAATGTAGAATAATTATGTTTGTTTGCAACAATGGTTTTTTTGGAATGAGTTGTTTTTAACATATTGATCACTTAGTTTCGACGACTCTTATTTTGTTAATATGTAGAATAATTATGATGATGAAAGTAAATTGAGATAAATGTTTGAGATGTGGTGATTTCTATTTAGGATTCGAATGTGAATTTTGAAGGTTTTGGTTTGTTTCTGTGTGTGCTGATAATTTTTTTTTTGTGTAGAAGTTTTCGTTTTCTATATAAAAGGAAATACAACCGATAAAACTTTAATGAATGGGATTATGCTTGCTTAGACTGATGTTAGATAGGCAATATATTTTTTTTTGGGTTATCTTCTTGCTGTATATCTCAATTTTTGTGTAAAAGAAACATGGTTTTTAG
>CAMOHE010056218.1:73876-95317 GCA_946598075.1 Artocarpus hirsutus | reverse complement strand
ACATTGCATTCGTTACACAATAGATTTTACAGTACAAGCTATGTATTGTAAGTGTGTTTGCATATGATGTGATTGTATTTGACATGCTTACAAAAGATAATAAGAAGGTAAAGTAAGGATAAAAAAGAAAGTGTCGTACCAGCCTCTATGTTATGAGGTAATGAACGTAAAGTTAAAGTTAACCTCTAAGATGTGAGGTACTTGACCACGTGATCGATGGTCTCAAGTCTTCCGCAAGGGAAGCATCATGTATATGATCTCATGATTAATGAGATGGTACGAACACTACAGTAAGAAAAGGAAAGTGAATGCAAGATAAAGAAAGTTAAGAAATGAAAGTAGTAAGTACAGTAAGAAAAGAGTATTCATAAAATGCTCATATTTGAAAGTTAATAATTGAGCATAAATGGAATCATGCATTTTGATTCTGCTTGAATTCCTTTTTATGAAATATTTATATGTCATGTTATGAGAGACATTTTGAGAAATGTTTTATGTTAAACGTTTATGAAAAACGTATTTATGTTTATGATTAACATTCTAAGGAATGTTTTGTATAAATTGTTTATGAAAAGATTTTCATGATTATAAGAAAAAGGGTTTATAAAGGATGCTTTATGAAATGCATTTTAATGATTGATGTTAAATGTTTTATGAAAACGTTTATGAGGAACGTTTTAGAAATGTTTTACGAAAAATGTTTATGATGTATGTTTATGAAAAACGTTTATGAAGAAGGTTTCAAGAAGAAAGTTTTTATGAGGAAAGTTTTAAAGTATGTTTAAACGCTTTGTGAGTTTATGTTTGAACTTACTGAGCGTAAGCTCATAAAAAGTTTTTCATGCTGTATGTAGCCATATGGGTAACCAGTAGGATCCGTTAGCGGAGCTGGGTACTGCGGAAGGGCAGATGCGAGATATGAGAATAGATATCACTACAGTTTGCTTCCGCAACGCAAAGAAAAGGTTTTACACTATTTAATGTAGTGTTTCAAAGGTTTTTAAGAAAGAAAGAGTTTTAAGAAGTGATTTCAAAAGTTTTAAGATACATTGTACTAAATGTATTATACAATTATGAAATGATGTTTTAAGTTATGTTTTTAGTAAATGTTTCTTATTTAGTTTTAAGAAACAATTTGAAATGATTTTAAAGACAAAAGTTGAGCGAAGTCTCAACAGGAATGGCGACAAAGGTCGTAGCAGTTTTAAAGAGTATTTAAAGAAAAATTTTTATAATTCAGTATTTTCTTACTAAGTCAGTAAGATTACTGTTTTATACATGAGATTTATGAAAGCAAAATGACGTCCGAAAAGGCAGGTCGTCATACAATAAAACTGGTAAACATATATTTCATTTATTTCCTCCCTCTCTTGTTCGTTTTTACTCAGTTGCTATGTATAGCTCAGAATAAGAAAAAGAGAACTCAGGGAGCTTTGCGTGGCTTCCATACACACATCCCAATGCTAAGACCCATTGATGTGGACCAATTTTTAATTTGTAACTATTTATCACCCCCAACCAAGGTGATAAAAATAAATCCCTTATGGGTTTTGAAGAAAGAGAGAATGAATGATTAGGCAATTTCTCTCCATTTATCGAGTTTTGGGTTTTGAAGTGATGGGCTCTCGTAAGTGGGCAATTTGTCTTGGGCTCTCAAGTTCTGGCAATTTGTCTTTTTCTCCTTTCTGCTGATGCTGCTCTAGCTCTCTCTCTCTCTCTCTAACAGTCTAAAAGAGGTCATCGTGCTATTCTCCCTCAAAGAAAGTCTCATCAATCAACAACCATGGCCGACGAAACTTACAGAAGTGTAAGTTTGGTTTGTGTTAAACAGAATAGATGATGATTATTTATGGACAAAGGCATTCATGGAGATTCAAGGTCGGATGATAGAGATCACCGCCAAACTCAAGCAGGCACCTTTCTTCTTCTCTTTCTTTCTTTTTTTTTTTTTTTGGTTTGGTTGTGAATTTCATCTTTCAGATCTTGGATGTTTATTATGATCCTAAAAAAGTTCATTTTTTTATCTTTGAAATAATTGATCTGGTTCAGGTGCAGAACCAGATGAGAAACAAAGAAGGAGAAAAGAAGAGGGCATTCTTAACGTTGGAGGAGCTTCGGCAGTTGTCCGGCGACACTGATACCTTCCAATCTATTGGTATTCATTCCTCCTCTCCTTTTACAATTACAATTGCAAGCCCCTTTTCTTGTATTTGTAGGTATCTATCTTACCAACATGTATCCTAATTTTGGATTTGAATAAATTCAACTGCATTCCGCAATGTCTTTTAGGAGGTCATTAACTTGAAAACCGACAACTTGATTTGATTGATGGTCATACAATACACCAACTATCTGTACAATTGATCTTTTTATTAATATTATTTTTCTCTTGGTTTTCAGGAAGAACGTGAGTTCTAAATTACGCAGATTTCTCAGCTTCGCGTAAATACATATTATGCGGGTCAGATGAGGATTCTCTAATCAGATCTCTCTCTCCCTCGTTCTATCTAGGACTAAAACAAGGACCAACATTTAATCTCGCCAAAATATCGAAACAAAAGTTAACCGAAACCTCTCCCCCCCTCTTTTGTGTATTTTTTGATAATTGCCGCTTAATTAGTCCCATATTTTACCCGTCTGCGAATGATGTTAGTTGTCGTTGCTTAATTAACTGATATCAATTGCCTGTGTCGTGCCTAATTCAGATGGAATCCAAGGGGCAACGAGGACAGAAACACAAGAGCCTACTAATTGAGCAGCAGGACCAATACCGTACGTGTGATATAGCACTCTCATGTGCTATCGATAATATACGTAACATCTTATATATACATACACCAAAGGATGTATCAAAGCTAAACACGGGCACCCGTTTGTGAGAGAGGGAGAGAGAGAGAGAGAGAGAGAGAGCTAGAGCTACCACCGACGATTTTCTAGCTAAGGGATGCTGGATCTGCAAACAGCATAAACTGTCATACAGTGAAACACCAAGGCTGCTTTCATAAGCTCAAAACCTAGCTAGGAGCTATTCTTAACCACCTATAGAGCTATATATCCCTGGTGCATTGTGTGCTTATAAAACGCAACCCCATCCAAAAATTCCATTCATGCTCTGTTCTGCTTAAGCCTAGCCGCTGCAGCCATTGAGGCGGCGACACCACCGGGTGTGGTACTTATATCAGGCTTGTTTCACACTTCCGCACTCTTTCCTCCCTGCTCATCTTCTCTCGTCGCGGGTTTGTCCGCCGGCAGCTTCACAGTTGCATCCTGCACCGATCAAATATAAATTAATAATCGCTCGTGATCTACCCATTTGAATTTTTTTAATAATTTTGTATTTGATATTTTAAAAAACTTGTGTTTTGCTCCTCCTAAGATTATATTTTACTATCTTATCTCAAGATTTTCATAGAAGATTAATAGTGAAATCGAAACAATCTATAGAAAAGGACAGCTCAAAACATCCACTAATTAATTGATTACCTTCAAAACATGATAGACAGTTGTCTTGTCTTCGTCACGCAGAATGCGAGTGTTGAGGTTTGGCAGCAGAAAAGGCTTCGGCTCCGGCACCACCGGGATGCGTAATGTCAACGCCAGTGGCTCTTTTCCCGGCGACCTGTATCTCTCTGGTCGATTGGTTTGTCGGGGATAGAAATAGCAGTGGCCTAAGTGCTTCACTGTTACAAAAATAATGCAATAAAAATAAAGATTCACGTGGATATTCAAAACGAAAAAAAACCCCGACCAGAGTAGAAAAAAATTACTAAATTTTTGAAGATTATAAGATGGAGGCGATTAAGAAGGCTAAAATTTGATAATAATGAAACCCTAACGCAATATATTATATATATATATAAGTATAAACAAAATCCTATAGGCTTAAAACATAAACTAAACAGCCTAAAAATACAAAGATCCACATCGCAGTCCCGGCAAGATCAATGATGAGCTACAAAATTAGGTTGCGACCTATGAAAGTTCCCACATTTAATTTTTACCACAATTGTCACACCATGAGCTTTACAGATTAGGCCAAATTGAACTCGGGTCATCATACTCTAACATTCACCGATTGTAATCTCATCACGGTCCGGTAGTATTCCTGCTGGAGTCGTCGGAGTGATCACCTGTTGTTCAATGGACTGTCCCACCACCCACTCACCGACATGCACATGTTGCACAATCGTTACAATGATCGACTACGGCGCAATATATTTTATATATATATATATATATATATATATATATATATATATATATTTTTGGCGGTCTTGAGTAAAATTCGGCTTGTATGGAATACAAACGCAAGGATAGGAACGATCATAATTTTCAACGACTATGCTATATGCCAAAAAATGTCTAACATTAAGATGTCAAAACTGTTTAATATATATATATAACTCCACACATGATAATGTTGTTCACTTCCATAGAAGTCTATTACACATGACATTTTTCTTAATGTTTCCCGTATCATAGCTAGCATTTATTTGACATTCTAAAAACGCGCAAATTAAAGACTTTTAATCTAAATTAAAAAACAATATACAGATCACGTACATTAATGTAACATAAGAACGTACAGGCAAAATTAATTAGGCCTAGGTTGAAATAGTAAACTTAAAAAGTACTTTAGATCAAATCTCCCCCTCAATTTTTTTTTTAATTGAAGAAAAAGAAATGCTCAAGAAAAACTTAAAAAAGGAACAACGAGAAACCAATCTCGCTTTATACGTGCTTTTCTAGTAATTGGTTATGTTGTTTAAGTAAGAGTATGTTTGGTAGGAAGGAGAGATACAAAGAAGGGAGAGGGGTGAAGAGTGAAAGATGGAGAAAGAGTTTTAATCTCTCTTTTTGCTGGAGGGTGATCATATTTTTCTGAACTTACCATTTTGCATCCCTCCACCAATGGAAGGATTCATGCTATTCTCATTTATAGGTTTAAAAATACTATTTTATTTTTCAAAAAGTTTGATATAAAATAATAAAGAAGACAATATAATAATTGTGGTAGAGATTAGCTGGCATTGTTGATGTTACTAAAGGATGACATGGCATAGATGTATTGGTACAAGCTGCACAAAGCTGTTAGTTTTAGAAATCTGTTTTTGTCACGCCCCAAAATTAAGAGAGTGACGTGACGGATTAATTAGATTAATTAAAATAAATTATGTAGAAACCGTCATTTTAAAAGATATTAACCATTAATTATAATAATATGAAGTTGTTAAAAATTTCTGATGATTGTTTATAAGATGCATGGAAGCGAGCGCGTGAATGAGAAAATATTAAATAAACAAATATCATTGGGCTCCACCGAACCTACTTTAGAGTGCACACATAATACTAGCAATATTAAAGACATTACCATAGTCTAAAGAAAGTTAAGTAAGTTAAAACATTACATGCCTTGTTTATAGATATCTTAGGAAATAGTAATCTAACCCTGCTGTTTCTTCCCGATTCTTCAATCCCTCCTATGCTAAGTTCCACCTAGAAGGGGGGAAAAGTTTTTAAAACAAGAAAGATGTGAGCGAAGGACTTAGTAGAATTAAGCCTTCAAAAACATTTTAAATCAAGTATATATATATATATTCATAATTAAATAAAAGCCAGAACATGGGACAGATAAATAAACAAATAACATGGTGAAACTGGATATTTCTTATTCGTACCAATTAATTCTTTATTCATTTATAGATAGTCTCATTATAACATAGGCAAAGCCATATGAATCATCACCGAAGTGGCCCAGCTGGGTTTCGGGACCTGCCCCTAAGGTCGCGCTCCCCACGACCCGATCTCTGTTCATGGCATTATGCCCTATAATATCATTTCGGACGATACCAACCAACACATTCAGTGTCACATCATAATCGTGTCTCTTTTACCGAACATCCTCATTATATTCATTATGATTATTTATTATTTAGCCAATAATGAAAACGTACAGTACACCTCATTCATAGAAAACATTTAAGAAGGAAAATTTCTTTGTGGGCAATCCTTTTTAAAACCATGGCTACCAAAGAAAGGGGATAGAAATCCTACCTCGATATTTTGTGCTAAAGTTCGACACCGCAGTCTCGATCCACTATACGTTAGCTCCATGGAACTACGAACAACCTTAGATAGGAACTAAATTTATCAATCCCTGACGTAAGGTATTTTACATCCCTAAACTATCTCATGATATTTTAGTATGCTTTTAGTACTCACAAAATCATTCTATAAGGTTGAAATATTGTTCTAGGTTTTAAACAGTGAAAACGGGCGAAAAAGATCATCTTTCACAAAGCTCGGTCGGCTTGCCGAACTCCACAGTTCGGCTTGCCGGCCAACTAGGACCGGCCTGACGAACTGGCCCAGATTCAGCCTGCCGACCAGATAAATCTGGCCTGCCAAACTTATGAATCCGGCCTGCTGAACTGAGAAAATATGGGAGGATCGAGACTTCGATTCTCGGCCACTCCAAGCAAAAAATCAAATCAAAACCTATTTTTTCAAGTCCCAGAGCATATATAATGATCATAAATGATAAACAAACACAACAGAACACTTTGAAACACATTTACACAAGATTTACATAGAAATTTTCAAGGAAACCTGAAAATGGAGAAAAGAAAAAAACTTGATTCAATCCAAATTTCATGAAATCAAGCCTGGATTTTGAATGATTTAAGTCCTACCAACTTAAATTAGGAGTTTCCTAAGCTCAAGAAACTCCGATTACATCGTTTTAGAGAAATTGGAGAATTTGGAACGAAAATTTGAAATTCAAAAAACAATAAAACTAACCTTGAATTCGAAACTTTAAATCGGTTTGTAGAAGCCCAAATCATGTTCCTCACCTCCTAATCTAGCTGAGAATAAACCCTAAATTCAAATATTCGAAATCAAAATAAAGAGAGGAAGAGAAAGAGAGAGGGCAGCGTGGGAGAGAGGGAAAAGAAGGGAGAAAGAGAGAGAGACTGAGAGAATGAGTGAGAGGGAGAGTGAAGGGGAAATAAATAGAAAAGTGAGGGAAGCAAAACCGACATTTGCCAAATTGTTTTGTTCAAAAATAAAAAAATGACGTACAAAATAATTAAAATGGGACAAATTTAAAATACCATAAAATACTTAAATTAAGTTTAAATTTACATTAAAGCATATTAATCCACCATCTAAACATCAATTATACCTAATTAGATTTTCTGGATATTACAGTTTTGTATCAGTTAGTTATATAGTATTAATTGTGAGTGCAGAGAGAAAAATAAAGGGCCGTGTAATACCTGTGTAATGCGAGAAGAAAAAACCCATCAGAGGTTAACACGCTCTGAGAGGGATTAATGTCATTGTTCAATTGAGGAATAGAATTCCGTGTGTTTTTTCCAGAAATTGAGTGTCTTTATTGTTCTTGTTCCAAGACTTCTATTTTTCAGAAGAAAACTCATAACAATTGTGGCATCAGAGCCGAGGTTGGTAATCGATCATGGGCAACCTATTGAGTGTGATGGGAATTTGTGTAGAATCCAAATGTAATTTGCTAAGTCACTGACATATGGATGTTTGCATTTGGGTGCAATAGGTGCCTCAACACCCACCATCGGTTGGAATTGGATTCCATGGAAGGTCATTGTTTTCTGAGTCAACTAAAATTAAATAAACAAGTGTCTTCCTTCCATACATACATAAACAAAAGTCTTAGTGCATTCCAAAACTTGGATGCCGTAGACTAATTCAGTCAACAAGCATGTAGGACTTGCATGTCCAACTTTTTTGTCCTAAACCTTTCTGTTTCAAATGTTATCCCACCAATAAAATATTGACACATCATCATAAAATAGTCACCTTAAAATTATGATCTACGAAAGACCATTAATTGCAAAAAAAAAAAAAACAAAAAACAAAAAATGATTACTTCAAACTTCCTCCTCCCTTCCTATCCCACCAATGCAACTTCCCTGGCAAGATTTTGGGAGTTCATTGTCTTAAGGAAGGGGAGTATTTTCCCTCTCTCTTTATTTTCCCTAAATGACATCCTTTTCTTTCTTTCTTTTATTTTGCTTTTTCTCCTATCAAACATACCCTAAAATCATAACCAAAGAGCATGTAAATTTAACAAAGTTATGAGAATGTCGAACTATATGATAATGGTTATTAGTTATTGGTTTTTGGTTATTGATGTACCGGGTGTTTGGCAAAGTGGTGGGAACTGCGGTTCTCACCACAAACTCAGTTATGAATAGTATAAAGCTCTCACATGCTACAGTAACAATTAAAACAAAAATGCTACCGTGTAAAGCTCTCACATGCTACAGTAAAAGTGGTTCTCACTACTGGTTCCCACCACCTTTCAAACACCCCAATAAAGTCCCAATTTTTACCTCCGAATTCAAAAAAGAAAAAAGAAAAGAAAGAAAATACTAAGGGGGTGTTTGGTAAAGTGGTGGGAACTGCGGTTCCCACCACAAAATCAGTTATGAACAGTAAAAAGCTCTCACATGCTACAGTAATAATAAAAAAAAATTAATACAGTGTAAAATTTTTATATGCTACAATAAAAATAGTTCTCACTATTGGTTTTCACCACCTTTTAAACCACCTTTTAAACACCTTATAAGTTACCACCCATATATGGGTGTGTTTTTTTATTTTTAATTTTTTTGTTTTTCACCACAAAATTATCTTCTTAAATCTTTCGAAAAAGACAAGAGAGTGGTAAAAGGGGAGGGGATGATGTTTGTATATTTGTATAGTTAAGGTCAAATGAAGGAGGTGGTCAAAGGCCATAGAGGACCAAGGACCACAAGAGCGTTGCTTCTGTTTGATTTGGCGCTTTCTTCAACTTCTCTCTTTCTCTCTCCAAGTCTACGGCTATCATTATCATATCCGCTTTTTTGTATTGTAATTTTTAAAAACTAAAAACTTAAAAAAAGGCAACAACTTGATTTGCCCACAACTCACAGAAGAGAGAGAGAAAGAGAAAAAGAAAGAGACACCCACATCGTAAAAAAAAAAATAAATAAATTTCTTTTTGATTCTATCCGGGTTGAATTGATACAATGATTGAGGTTCAGACTGTGAATTAGGGATTCATTATTCTTTCTTTGCTGTGTGCTTGGCAATTGAAAATTGATGGGGATTTGTTTCAGCATCGAAGACGACCTTCACAGCATTCCAGGTATTTCTCCATCTCACAAACATTAATTCATGGTTAATCAAAAATCTCCTTTTCTAACCAAACCAAATACCAAATGGGGTAAGAATTAATGTAAATTTGTTGCCTTTTTGTTTGTGTGTGTTTAAGTAAGTAATTGCGGTTTCAGTGTTTGGATTCGATTCATTTTAACTTCACCCAAAAAATATAGCAGGCATCTTCTAAGTCGTCTAATTAATTACCCTTCATCTCTCAACTAAATTTGCATTTAGGCACTTTGGGCTTGTTTGACGGTGCGTTCAAAATGAGTGGAAATAGTTTTGTTTTTGAAAAACGAGGATTTTTAGGGAAGTATATTGAAAATGTTTCTGAAATTTTTGTCTCAAAAAACGCTCTAAAATATTTTTAAAAATTTTTGAAATAATAACAAACAGAGTTTGTCTTCTAGAAAGAGACAAGTTATGGACGTTTTCTAATTCTTATGCTATGAAAATTACAAACCAAATGATGTGATAAAATATAAATGAAGTAGGAGTAAAAGTAGCTGGTGGTGGCACTAGTACATCACCAAATTTCGATACAAGCTCAATAAGCAACAGCGCTCCTCCATTGGGTCTGAGAAATGTGGGAGATCTACGCCAAAATCCTGGATACAGCAACCTTGACATCTTCACGTACGAAGAGATGAGGCTGGCCACCAAGCATTTCCGCCCCGATTTAGTATTGGGTGAGGGTGGATTTGGTGTCGTTTATAAAGGAGTTATCGATGAGAATGTGCGGCCTGGATACAAGACCACTAAAGTTGCCATCAAGGAACTTAACCCAGAGGGCTATCAAGGCGACAGGGAATGGCTGGTATAATATGTCACTTATCTCTCTTCTGTTTTCAATATGTTCTATCGACTCAAAGATGCATATTTGGTTACATCCGTTGATGGATTTTCACGCAGGCTGAGGTCAACTATTTAGGACAGGTCAGACATGATAATCTTGTTAAGCTTATTGGATACTGCTGTGAGGATGACCATAGGCTCTTGGTCTATGAATACATGGCAAGTGGCAGCCTAGAAAAACATCTTTTTCGCAGTGAGTGGACAATTTGCTTCTTTTTTTTCCCCCTGCTGTTAAATGAAGTAGGGCGCTTTACTTGAGATTTTATTGCATGAGCTTGCAAGGAATACGTTTCTTTCAAATTTATGCAAAATGACAATGTATTTGAACAGTGACATTTTTTCCGTTCCTTGTTTCTCTCTTGTGCGGAGAGTGATTTGTATGGGGTATAAAGTCTTTTTTTTCCCCCTCTCTCTGACCATTGCTCTATGGGTTTTGACTGATTGTCACGAATAGAATTATAGGAATTGAAGTACACTCCGGAGGCATAGGCTTATAGTATTTGTTTTTGGATGATAGGAGTGGGCTGTACACTGACATGGTCAAGAAGAATGAAGATAGCTCTGGATGCTGCAAAAGGACTTGCTTTTCTTCATGGTGCAGAAAGACCTATCATATATCGTGACTTCAAGACGTCAAACATCTTGTTGGATGCGGTTAGTCTCTCTCTTTTCACTCTTGTATGTATTACACAAGCGATGCATCTTATTTGAGTTCCCATTGGAATGAACGGTAGAATATTAACAACAAAGTTAACCTCCTTAGCATCACCTTATTTTTCTTTCCGTCTTGCTGAAAACTCATGGAAAACCTGCAGGATTTTAACGCAAAGCTTTCAGACTTTGGCCTCGCCAAGGAAGGGCCTATGGGGGACCAAACACATGTTTCGACACGGGTGATGGGCACATATGGATATGCTGCTCCTGAGTATTTAATGACTGGTGAGTTGAAACGTTGTTCTGCTGCATTCAAACTAGAATTTGGTCTGTTTAGTTCTGTTGCCACTCAATTTGATTGGACAACTAAAAAGATGTTTGTTAGGGAAAAAAGGTCCTTTCCGTTTTAAGACAATATTTTTTTATTATTTTTCCTTCTCTTATTGGCAAGTTCTATTTGCGGAGGAAGTTTGTTCAGTTGTCTTAGTAGCTCACAGACTGAGTCCATTTGTTCATACAGGGCATCTAACAGCTCGGAGTGATATTTATGGATTTGGGGTGGTTCTTCTTGAGATGCTTATCGGAAGGAGAGCTATGGATAAGAGCAGACCTAGCCGAGAACACAACCTTGTTGAGTGGGCACGCCCGCTTCTGAATTATAACAAGAAGCTTCTAAGGATTTTGGACCCCAGACTAGAAGGGCAGTACTCAGCAAAAACTGCAATGAAGGTGGCCCATTTGGCACATCAGTGCCTTAGCCAAAACCCAAAAGGTCGGCCTCTCATGAGTCAGGTGGTCGAAATCCTAGAAACTTTCCAGGTAAAGGAGGAGAACCAGGAAGAAGCAATGCTTCAAGGCGGGGGGAGCAGCATAACCCTTTATGAGGCTCCGAAGACAGCCCCTGGTACTTGTTCTGAGAAGAGAAATGTGAATGGTGGTGATGGTGGAAAAAAGGCAGAGAATATAAATTCGTACACAAGTGATGGCAAAAAGGTAGCAGAGGCAGGTCAAAGGAACAAACCGGGAAAGGGAAGGAGCAAGAGTGAACCTCCAAACAAGTTTGATTGTCATAGCGAGTCCCCAGAATATGGTTTTAATGAGAAATCAGCTTCCACAAGAAGCTGAGCTTGTACCAAAGATGGATAGAGGTTGAACTGTATAAGATCCCTTGGCTTGTCTATCGGTTCGTTTTTTTTTTTAACTAACTTAGATATTTATTCTTGTAACCTTGGTGAAATTTGAGAATTTTTTTAAAAAATTATTGTAGCAAGTTCAGCGAGAATGCCCATGTGTTCTTGTGAGGGTGGCTGAGTATTTTGTGTGGAATTAGCACACGCCTGTGAACCAATCTTTGGCCAGACCATAGCAAATGAGAGGCATGACAGGCCTCACTTGGTTTTCTACCCCACAACAAAAGTGGTTATTACCTTAAAAAATAAAAATGAGAAAAGAAAAAAAAAAGAAGAAAAGAAAGGAAAATGGCTATTGATTGAACAGAAACAGATGTGGTTTTTACTTGGAAAAAAAAATTTGAAATAAAGGTAAAATGCTTAGCCCCTGGGAAAGCTCTAGTTGGAACTGAAATTTAGTCAAAGAAAGCCGAAATCCAACACAGCAACGAACGAGGCATGAAATGCACTCATACTGACTTGTTACAAAAGAACAGTTACAGCCTACTGGTTAATCATTATGGCTAGCGCAATGAACGCCGAGTTCCTCTCCAACGACCATTTTGCGAATCCGATGCTTGGCTGAAATAATGAACCTCATCTGGATACAGTTGTGAATCACCAACATTAGAAGCTTGAGAGCTTTAATAAGAGACCATCAGGAGCATTTTCCTACAACGCAATACATACAAAGCTCATTGTGAGCACACATTCCTTTAATTCAACATTTAATGCGAGAATCTTTCTTACCCCATATGTGGTGCAACTTCACTGCTATTTGACTGACGGATCTTTTCTCTGAAGGACTAGAAAAGCCCATGTTCACAGCCTCCTGAATCGCAGATAACAACTTTTGCTTTACTTTTGCCATCAGAACAAGGTAGTTTGGTCCATGAACCGTGCTCAAGTCGACAACCTACAAGGAGATAAAATAGCATGATATCTAGTTAAAATGTAATCATGAAATATTGAATGAGTATTTTTAGTGCAGTCACATAATAAAGCTCGGCAGGCACCAAGTACCCAACGGGAGAGAAATCTTCAAAATAGAAATTCAATCTAGAAACTATTAATCACAACTTCGAATATGCAATTCAAAGAGATCAAATAGGAAATGATATTCTCATAAATAGAACAAAGAATCAGGATCCTAATGCATATGGATGCATATGCTCCATGAAGAACTAGAATTTACAGGATCATTTCATGTTTTAGAGAAGAAATGAAAGAAAGACTTGCCTGCTGCAACCAAGGGAGTATGGAAGTCATAAATTTCTGTTCTAGAAGATATGAAGCCAAAGTGCTGAGAACATCGCCTGCGGTCTTGGATGACAAGCACTCCAGGACCGGACCAGTTCTATCAAAAAGTTCCATTAGAACAAGCTCGTCGCCTGAACAAAGAGCTTCAGCATATGCAGAGTTAAGGTCTCCTTCACATAGAAAACCTTTCACACGTTTCCACAGGCTATTTTTACTTTCAAAGCCGCTTTTTCTGGCTGTAATAGTAGAACCTGAACCAAAAATAGGATCATTCCTTACTTGACCACAACCCATCCTCTGTGTCACCTGCCTTGGATTTTTTTGGATGTCAATCCCAGTTGGGTTTCTAGTGATTTTCATCTTAGTATTAGCCCACATCTCTGTACCTTGTTTAGTGTTTGCCAGGCTTCTCTCCAGCGCATTTTCCTCCCAAGTTTCATTACTTTTCAAAGACAGCAACGAAGGCTGCCTGTTGCGGATATCTATAGATGGCCTAGGAGTGCATGTAGAGTGTCTCGGAGAATGCAAGAATTGGGTTTGGTTCAACAACTTGGAGGTTGCTAAACTCGAACGTTCCTCCCGCTGTACAACAAGGTCCTCAGCTAGCCTATCCACTACATCTTCTAAACGTACCACCCTTGATTGTAACACAGACAAACTATCCATTATTCCGGTCGTAAACACCTGTGGCAAAGGCAATGTTTAATATATAAACCAGAATATAAAGAGCGACCATCTCCATAAGATGTATAAGGACACCTAACCATTCCACAAGCGGATATTAAACAATCATAAGCTTTTTCTTTTCATGAAACAAAGGAAGAGGGTGTGAAAAACTTGGTTAGGATATAAGAAGCACACAAAACGCAAAATGAAGCAAATTCTTCAAATGAACGGTAAAAAGCGATAACTAAGATATATAAACTCCAGATTGAACTAACTGGTATGTATTGTTACATGTTTATCTAATGCTATCATGAATGTGAGTTGCATGGCATTGTGAATTACGTCTTGCTTTATGCAAAGAAAATCATTAAAGGTAGTTCAGGATGCAGTTAAGTATTGAGGTCATTCTTACACAGAAGAATAATCATGCAAACAATAATACTTGAGAGTTCTGAACAATGGTGAGGGAAACAACATGGCTATTCCTAATTTGGTTTTACCTGCAGTAGATCCATTAAATTTGATTGCTTGTCCTCGATCTGCAAGAGTTGCTTTTGAATGCAAACTATTTCATTTGTGATTTGCAAACAACATCCATGTGAACTTGAGAAACCAGCCTCCGTTACAGTAGAACCAAGGCTTGTCTGGTCATGAATCTTTGTAGAGTACATTTTTTCCTCTCTACAAATCTCTTCAGATGTGAACTGCTGATCTCCTTCCATTGCCTTCAACAAGCCACCTTCATCAAGACCCTCATGAGTCACTTTCACATGTTTGGTCTCAAAGTTACCATTGACAAGATTGGACACAGAAGAACATTCTTGTTTGTCATCCATATGCACGTATTCATATCCAATGTCCCTCATGCTTGTAACATCAGTACTCATTCTTTCAAAAGTCTTAGTAACAGAGCTACCCTCGGATTCTTCATTGTTAAGTTCTGCTAATGAAATAGTATGAGTTTTTGGGAGAGCAATTTCAATCCGCCAATCATCTTCCTTGGTTTGTTGAGGATTTTCAACATAATTTTGACTTTTCTTTCTGACAGACAAAGGAATCCTGCCCTTAGTTGAATTTGTACCGACTTTCTTGCATGCAACATCCTTCCATCCAGATTCACTGGCACTTGTCAAATCATTGTACTCGCCCCCACAAAAATTTTCTGTAGGAATGTCAAGAAAGTGTATAATATGAGAAGCTATTGTAACGAATTTTTCTTATAAGCAATACAGTGCAGGGAATGCAAATGTACAATAAACCTTTTATCGAAGAACCAGCTTCTGAGGGTTCAGGAGTATCAGGTCCCGGAAGAGTTCTCCAGCACTGTAATGAATGCAACACAGTGTCCCTAACAGGCTTCACCTATAAGAATCACATGAATCATGTAAGAAGATATTGTTCAACTATTTTCAAGAAATGAAGATTCTCCCAAAGCATTTATTTAATTTACGCAAACCTTGTCAAAGCGACACGATTCAAGGGATCGAATGCAAGATGCCTTGCAAGATCCCAAAAATGAACCTCCACACGAAGCTATCTCCCCTAATGCCATAGAAGCCGCTTTGCGTGTTGACCAGTCGTTGTTTTTAAGAGACTCTTGGATGCTAGCCATGGCAGCAGATAGAATGTTTTCTGCTGGGGCTCCCCCTGCCTGAAATAGAGATCAGTTTGGTTCAAGAGGATTACAAATTGTATCCGATAATCCAATCACATTTAGAAAATATAATTAAAAACAAAGTAAAAATAAATATATGTTTGCAAACAAAACGAAACAAAAATCATTTATACATAACTTCACAATTTTTTGGAAAGGAGAAAATTTTTGTCATGTTCTTTTTGTACTTTTCATTATCTACGCAATAAGCAAACATATCAATGTGATTCATTAGCAAGCAAGGTCAAATCCAAAAGTCATCTAATTTTTTCTGTATCACAATGTGCTACATAAAACAAGTGCATGTACTAGGAGAGATCTAAAGAAATCATGATATGATCAAGTCATTATGTAAAAGTTGAGAGCCAACCTGGATAATACTTCTATTCAGCTCGATAATTGCTGGTTTTGCCATAAAATGCGGATTCTTAAGTAACTTGGTGGTTCTAACCAACATCCGCTGCAAAAGCGACACTGGAGGATCATGAGTATTGTCGATAACCCTCGCCAAGCACAATGCTGAACCTGCTTGCACCTGCTTGTTTTGTTCACCCAAGGCCTCAAAAAGTGGTCTTACTAGCGTAACAAAGACCCCATCACTCTCACCTACAATATTACTCAATTTTGAAGCCAGAATGCCCACGGTTTCCACACAGGCATCCCTCACAATAGAATCCGGGTCTTTGAGCCGCTTCACAATGCTAGAAACTATCTTACCGAGATGCGGTGACATCAGCCCCTCATGATACCTTACAAGCAAACCCATCAGTCTGATGCATTCTTTTCGAACTGCACTCTTTTGCTCCGAGTCAGTGTCCAGTATACACGACAAAAACGGAGCAATACCCTCAGGAGTCAGACACTCCGCTGTCTTGTCAAGCTCATCCGCCCCAACCTGGAAAGTATCTCGATCCGCTAGCTTGTTCAGTGCAATAACCACTTTGTGCTTGAGCTCAAAAACCGTTTGCTGTGCACTTATCCTCGCTGATCCTCTTCCTTTACCTTGTGCATTGGCCTTCATCTTGGCTTGTACGGATGGTAAAAAATGCTAGCAAGAGGAAGCGATGAAAAACAAAAAGGTGGTTTTGTTCTTCAAGATATCAAAATCCTACAAAAGGGAAGAGTAGATTCAGTCGAAGAAAGTAAACTAGACCAGATAAAAACGCTGTTTCACATGTATACAAAACAAACAAGACTACCAATAATCTTGAAAAGGATACAAAACCTCCATTTTGGTCCCTAGGTAAAGAAAAAAGAAAATTTTCAATCCTAAAAACTACATATTGCGCTGGATATGTTGGAAAGTTTCCCCTTTTTTTTTCCAGATTAATAAGGAAAGAGGCATTGAAAGAGCACCAAAAAAAAAAAAAAAAAAAAAAAAAGAAGAAAATCCGTCATTGAACATAAACTAAACCCTGTCAAACTGTTCAAAACTCCTCCTTTAGCAACTTGAAGCACCCTAAATAATATACGAATTAGATATCTTGAAAGTAAAGGAAAAACAAAATCTCCTTTTTTTCCGTTTTGAAAAGCGAAAAAATTAAAAAAGGGTGGACATTTGACGCAGAAGCTTGGACTAAACAACATTATTTCTTGTCATTCAAACTCAACATTGCTTTTTCTGTGAGAACTCTCAAAAACTGAAGCTTTTACCTTGATACCAACAAAAAAAAATGAAAAAACTTACCGGAATTTATCTCGTCTGTTTGGTTGCTGTCCTGAATGACGATGCGAACACCAGAAGAAGAAGATTACAGGAAGAGATCCATATCTTCCAACATTCTAAATTTCTGCAACAGAGGAGAGGAACTTACATTGAACGAGGAAAATTCAAAGAAATGTTTTGAGATCAACAAATTTTGAAAATCATATTAAAAGATCCGTAAGATACAGAGTTCGAGAAATATTTATTTATTTATTTATTTATTCAAAAATGGACTTCAAATTTCGCGCTTTTGGGAGTGGACGCTCGAGTTTTCGAATTTAAAGAAGAGGAGCGTTTGCGTTTGTCACCTGCGTTGGTCTCTGCTTAGCCTATCATTTTTAGCCACGTGGACTGTCAGTCTTCCCACGATCAGCCCACGCGCAAGTTGTCGAAATTTGTCGCTTTCTTCCATTATATTTGCCCCTAATTATTCAATTTTGTGATAGCCACAAAAAACAAAAAAATGCTTCTATTATCTAGGGAAATTACGTAATAATTCACACATTTTAGTTTCAATTCTTTTCTCAATTTGTCTTCATATTTATTACTATTAAATATGTTTCAACTTCGTTGCTCAGCCAAGTTTTTGGACCAAAAAAGGGTTTAAAGACAAAAATACTCTTAAATGATGCTTGAAAATATATTGAACATTTTGAAAGCATCCAATCTATCAGATAAAACATCTATAATTGAAGAAATCAAATCTGCTGCCCAAAATATTTTTGAAGAAAACAAAAAAAAAAACTCGTAAAAGATATTTATGCAATTTTTTTTTTGTCTTTTTGCCTTAAATCTATAAGACGGATGAAATTGAAACTTATTTTTTAAATTTAAAAGATATCTTTATAGTTTATAAAAATAAATAGATAAATTAAGAAAAAGTTAAAATCTTTAACATACGTTTATGTAATTAAACCTTTTTTATTATGAGTAACGCTTCAGTCATGTGTCAGTAATTTACGATATTAGATACAAACCTTTTAAAAAGGTATTATTATAAGATCTGTTTTTTGACCATAAACTTTCTATCCCATAGTTAAATTTAAACAAGTTTATCAATACTAAAATAAGCACAAATGTATCAAATTATCAAAAACAAAACATTTCAAAAAAAATCTTAGAAAAAAACAAAAACAAAACAAGACCAAAAAAAAAATTACTTTAAAAAGACCCACGGACTTCTCCTCCACCTTCGACGACCTCGGCAACCAAGCCTGAGTCCATCCTTAATTGCTATGGATGTTGCTCTTTCGCCTCGTCCATCGCTTGGGTTGCTAATCGCTTGTCGCCTAGGTCTGAGGTCAAGAGAAGCCCGATGATGGTAGTTTGAGGGATGGCGAAGTCGCCTAGGTCGCAACGATTGACGATGGCTCCGACTGTCTATCGGCTCTAGTGCAGCATCATCGCCCCCTTAGGTTAATCTTTTGTCGAGGTCGAAACGTTTTCCCTCCCACGACTCTGTTGGGAAAAACGGTGAATTTTATTGTCACCTTAGTCAACAGGGCCGAGATACTCTGTCCCCTTCACACCCATGGCTGCTTCAAGATACTCCTTGCGACGGCATCGTGAATCTCTTCCTCACATGCCACCCCTCCGTCGAAGCAGTTGACGAATCCCAACCTACACACACCCCACCCCCGATGATGGCTGCTGCTTGTTTTTTAAAGATTTTCTTTTCTTTTCTTTTTTTATTTGTTAAAATAAAAGAATGATTAGGTGAAATCGTGTTTATTTTTGCTTATATGAGGCTTAGTTTTTGTAGTTTCAATTAAAATTGTTATAGTGTTTTTTCTCATAAAAATTTCAACTAAAACTTAATTTGAACTACAAAATGTCCACCAAAAAGGCCTTTTAGTTTTGAACCAAAAATTACTTTTTTTTAAGAATTTTTTCTTATTAATTAGTTTCATGTTTTAATACATGTGCTGGATTGTATGAACCGCCTAAGTGATGACTCTGCCAATAATCATACTAACAAATTTCCAAACTTGTTCCACGGTTAACCCATCAACGGTCCCTTTTTCAAACTGGTTACTTCAGTATAAGCTCTGGAAGACGGTACATGGATGGTTACAGTAACATGGAGAAAGAACTGCTAGGAGTGAAGAGACATTACTTTGTAGTCCCAAAAAAGACCAAAAATAGTTTATCACTCATTGGGCCTAGGCCTGGGCCTGCAACACCCGACAACGGTATTCTCCCAAAGCCCAAATTGGGAATATGTTTCTGTAAGCTGCGTAAGTGATCATACAATTCTTATTGAACACACCCATGATTTCCTGCCATTTTAAAATTAAAAAAGAAAAAAAAAATAAAACATCCCATCATTTTTTTAAGCTATAACAATATGTAACTTTTTTTTTTCCTGCAATAATCAAACATCTAAAGTTCATTTTACGAGTGAATTACCTGTTGAGGATAGTCACCATTCTCCATTTGAGAATTTATCAAACACCTAGCTGCTCGGTGCAATGGCGTCGGATCTCTCTTGGCCTGCAAACACGTGAACAGTGACACTCTTATTCACCCCGTTTACTGGTGCATGACTATCCGTACCAACATCGGGTGGATTGGAAACAATGAATGCAACGATAGAGAGAAAGAAAAACGAAACAAAACTTCTTTTAAAAAGCTTTAGCATGCCTCTCCCGGAATATCCATAAAACTCCACGACATTGATCAAAGTTGCCGCGACACAACCACAAGACATGCATCTAACATGTTACGTCAAATATTGAAAACGCACAATTGATTGGAATTTTATGTGTACCTGCTCAGCATCAATAAGAGCCAACAAAGCCCATCCGGTATTGACCGCATGTGATCTATTGCCTTCAAGATTAGAGTAGACCTGCACGGAGAAAGACCTAATATCTGTTACAAACTATACTTTGACAAAGGGATCGATGATTCCACTTAATCTTTCAAGAACAGATAATCAAATTTCAATATCATAAGGAAATAACGACCACAATAATAATCACATTGGCGCACTTTCTAGTAAGAAAAAAAAGTGCAGGAAAAAAAAATCAAAATATTGATAAGAACTTTTTTTGCAGCTATTTACGCATTAAAATTATATATATAAAAAATAAAAAAAAAAAACAAACCGTAAATTAACAAGGTTAACCTTGTTTTGGCATGACAGGTAGCTCTCTCCCCAGCCACCAGAGGGAAGCTGTTTTGATAGCAGAAAGTCGCAAGCTTTACGGATGCTAGCGGAATTTTTGTAGTTCTTTCCAGCAGCTACCAGTCCTTTAATACCAAACCATGTTCCATAAGTGAAACAAACACCCCAAGAACCATACCTGTTCAGCATATAAAACTGTGAAAAGAAAGAAGGCAAAATAGACCAGAAACTTTTCACTGAGAAAAGCATGCATGTTATGTGGCTGGCCAAGCAGTCAGCTGATATAGTGGGAGAAGAAAAGAGAAAGGAATAAAATATTGGACAGAAATAATGGACACATAAATGCAGGACAAACCATGAACCGTCTGATCCCTGGATCTTCTCGACGAATGCAGTGGCTTTCTTGATACATTGTTCTATTTCTTCTCGCCTATGCTCGGGATATAATTTCCTAAACGATGTCAGAGCTTGAATAGAAGCTGAGGTACATTCAACATAACTAGAAAAAAAACGGGGTAAAAAACCAGGGTTAGTAAAAATGGTAAATTTAAACCTGAAATTGAAATAGCTAAAGGTTTTGGCATCTCACGGATAATCAATGACAATGTCACCAAAGGTTTCAGCAGGGTTGATCAGCTGGAAATAAGAAAGAAAAAACAAAATACAATTATGCTTACATGATCTCAGTAGGAAGTACCGATCAACTTAGATCATAAAATTAGATTATACACTTGAATGCAGCATCACTGCAGCAAGTGTCATCTTTACTTTAACTGCTTCCACAATATGTCTTCACTGTTTAGAATCTAGTGTAAAACCTACATTCGTAGTATTGACTACTCACAAAAACTTCGAACTTGCAATAAACAAATTCCCACGATTATCCTAATAAATTACTTTTTTTCTGTAAGTCAACTTTTCAGTATAATGATTGAATTTTCAATATTGTGACAGCATCTATCATACAATATGGCAAAGGGGATTGAAAAGTGTCTTCTTGTTTACATGTTTGTGGAGACATGTGTGGGAAAATACAATTGTAATTAGAATTTCTTGTAATTAGTTTTCCTGATTTCTTGTAATTAGTTTTCCTGATTTCTTGTAATTAGTTTTCTCTGATTTCTAGGACTAATTAGTGCTTAGAGTCAACTAACTAAATTAG